>JANHGN010018032.1:50515-69162 GCA_024605025.1 Megaceryle maxima
AATAGCGGGAGGACCGTGTTCATTAGGGAGACTAACACTACTAACACCTAACACTAGTATGATATTAAACATTACACGGCAACGTAACAAGACACGGCAACTCAACAAGCGATCTGTACACGCATTTGATCAAGATTGTAGAGATGACATTGAATTTTGGTCAGTTGAAAAAATTATTGCCGCTGCTTCTTTAGCGCCTGGCGTAGCTGCAGCACGAGCCTTAGGGACTTTGAATAAATTAGGATGTTGGCTTAGCAAACATACTAATGCTACCTCTATTGCATTATCAGGATTATTAGCTGATGTAGATAGCATATGACATGCTACCTTGCAAAACAGAGCTGCTATTGATTTTTTATTGTTAGCTCAAGGCCATGGGTGTGATGATTTTGAAGGGATGTGTTGCATGAACCTTTTGGATCACTCGGAGTCTATCCATAAAAGCATACAAACTTTAAAGGATGGAGTTAAAAAGTTGAAAATAAGTGATGGACTAGATGGGTGGTTGAAAGGATGGGGATTAACAGGATGGTTGCTTGATCTGGTGAAACAAGGCTTTAGTATTGTGCTAATTATTGTGGTGCTTTTGTTGATTATTCCATGTATACTGCAGTGCCTGAATGTCATAATTCGCCGCACGGTCAATAAAGTCACCAGCAATGTATGGCTCTTACAAAAAGAAAAAGGGGGAATTGTTGGAGAATGGCTGAAAGAAAAAGGCAACATGCCAATTCAGGAAATGGTTGCTGAGATAAAATGTTGAGAAAGATCTGTACGTGGTGTACGTGCAAAGCGGCAAGGTCAGCATGTCCTTAAGTTGCAAAATTAAACAATAGGACATTGTGGTTAAAGAAATGAGGATGTAGAGATGGTCTGTGAATGTGAGGGGGATGGATTCTGGAGATGTGCCTTTTAGCAGTATACCAATGAGTAGTCAACATGTGTGACTATTAATGAGGCAACTGTATATAAGCAGCCTTATAACCTATAATAAACGGAGTTTGCGTTACTAATCATATTGATTGTCCTCATCTTCCCTCGCCGCTCCGCAGTTGGTCTCTTCTCCCAGATGACTAATGATAGGACAAGAGGAAATGGGCTTAAGTTGTGTCAGGGGAGCTTTAGGTTGAATATTGGGAATTATTTTTTTACTGAGAAAGTGGTCAGACATTGGAACAAGCTGCCCAGGGAGGTGGTGGAATCACCATCCCTGAAGGTGGTTAGAAAATGTCTAAATGTATCACTCCAGGACATGGTTTAAAGTTGCAGATAATATTTAGTAGACTGTTGGACTTGATGATCTTGAAGGTAATTTCCAACCTTAATGATTCTATGATTCTAGAACTGTTCCTATTTTGGGTGATAGCAAGATTATAGCATTGAATTTAGGCAGTTATGTTGCTATTCATGGCAACAAGTATCAAAATCAAGCACACCAAAGCAAAAAAGTCTTACATATCTCTGCCTGCAATTTCTTTGACAATACCTAGTATTAGATCAACAGCTACTGTTTTTCTGACTAGTGTACCACCAAATGCTCTCCTAAAAGATACAACCTGGCTTTCAGACCAGAAGAGGAGAGTCTCATTACCCTCATTACTCATTGTGCTGCTCCTACCTCAGCAGCAGCACAGGAAGGAAAACATCAAGTTCATTTGGGAAATAGCCTGATATAAAGTAGGCTTTGAGCTCTGACACAAATACACATCAGAAACGGAAGTAAAAATTTTTGCCTCAAGTGCTCTGTAGTAATTATCCTGACCATGCTACTAATTTGGAACACAGGAAAAAGTGCTTAGAGATTGCTTGCTGGTCAGTGAATGGATTAGTAAAGTGAAACACAATAAACTACAAAATGTTATAAAAGAGCAAAGAATGGTGTATTTTATGAAGTTGTTTGCAACTTAAAATAGTAACTCTCACCACCATGGTTTAATCCTGGAGCTCTGAGCAAAGCACAAGCTGAGTAGTCCAAACAACTCAGACACAGAAAAGGGGAAGCACTGACCTCTTTCTTGAGCCTAACACAATTCAGTTCCTTGGCTGCACATAGCCCAAAAAACCTAGTCCTGCTTCCAGGTTCTTCTTCCTCTTTCTGGCTTTCCTTGTGTATTTTATTTCCTCTACACATCTCCCTTCTGTGTTTTTACTTCTTTTTCTCTACCTTTCCACCTCCATGTTATTTCTGTATCTCCCTTCTGGGGTAGCAAAACTATTAACATTTAATATTTGAGTGGTCTGGCTAAGAAGTTTATCCTAACTAGAAGAACTCTTTTCAACTAAAAGCTAAGAGTCAGTGATTCTTTCCAATTCCCCACTTCTGAGCTAAGATTAACACTGGGTGTGCAACTCCTATGGGCTCCACCAAGAGCCATCTCTCCATACTGTCATATTACTAAGGAGTCCATCCCTCACAGGGGTAGATACCTGGCCTTATTAACATTGAAAAGATTATTTTCCCCCCCTCTTTATCTTTTTTTCTCAAACAGTATGTAGGCTGGGTCTCTGCAATTACTTGGGAGACAGGGGAGCAGAGAGGAAAATGTCTGAATGTTCTCTCACTATGATCACAGTTAGTAAAGTTCCTGTATGACCTGTACCAAACTGTACTTGCATTATTATGCACTTGGAGCCCCCAGATTCTGCAGCACTTCTTTAAAGCGTTGATTACATTATCACCATTTCTATGGAAGAAAAGAGATAGAATGTGTGAGGTTTTGACAAATACAGGCCAGCAAAAGAGAACTAGTAATTAACTTTCCCATATTTGTTCCAAAAGGCCAGCAAAGTAAGGTGAATATTCCCATTGATTTCCATCAGCTTCCTGAGCATTACCTTGTAGTGGAATGCTTGGTGAGGAGAATGTACTGAAATCACAGGAAGAAATACACTTTTCCCATTTCTTAGATTGCAATGTTTTAATCTTCAAATGCTGAATTAGAAGCATTACTATATAATAATGGTGATCTACAGAGACATGTGAGGCAAGGTGTCTTGGAAGGACTAATTATTATTTATTTGACAAACCAATAGGTGTGGGGAAAAGATAAGCAAGAGATCAAGCACAAAATAATACAATATTAATTCATTACATGTGCTTTACAGGAAATTAGGGAAACTATGTCACTAAATATGGTAGATGTACACATGGCTTATGTAATATTTACAACTGCATACACATCCATACATTTTCAAAACCATAGCAAAAAGTTCATTCTCCATGCACTTAAGATTTTGTTTGCTCATGTCTTACCAGGACTAAAATTAGATACATGGATGAAAAAATTGTCACAAATGATAACTTATTCCAATAAGACACAGAAAAGTTTAAAAGCAAACCTTAGTGATAACATCTTTTTATGTTACAGAAAGAATATCAAGCAACATTTACCCATGTCCAAATGTTTTAATTTTGCTTTTGACAACTTGATTAACAGCACAGTTTGAGAGAGCTTTTCAGTACCTTCTGTTTTTGTTTCTTGAGCCTTTCTAACTCCTCAGGAACATGATGCATAAGTGTGTAGTCAGTATCAAACAGAATACTTAAAAAAGACCCTTTAAAATATTGAAAATTAATTTTGAATGTAGTAAATCGCACATGTGGATAAAGCAACATAAGTACTACCAAAAGTTATGTTCCTCCTTCTTTTTCCAGCTAATGAAGTAGAGACGGTGGGGCAAATTTTCTTTCATAGTCCCTTTATAGCTCCTTTGTGTTACCTATATACTCAGTAGACAGATGAGGTATGCCAAGCATGCAGCTACCATACTAAGACATCTGAAATGGCTAAAGCACTTATTCTTTCCTATTTGCTTCCTTTAGCATCTAAGATGACTAACATAAATGCAGAGGTTTACATCATCTAAGTGAATTCAAATCAGATTAATCCCTCCTGAGCAATATTACTGAAATAAAATGGGTTCCCTTCTAGAGTAAGACTATAGCCTATATCAATTATAGCATCAAAGCATCAGATGCTAAACTACTCCCTTGTCCTCTACTATTTATAATACTGTTTGGGATCTAAAAAACATTCAGTGTATTTAACGTTTGTTTTGTATCTGCTCCCACTAACACACTGTCAATAATATACCAGACAAGAAGACATTATCCATAAAAGACCACCTTCTTATCTGTCCGCTGATCTAGCCAAGCACCTAATATGAAAATTAATGCATAGAACATAATTAGTACACTGTGAGAAATTAATTTTCCATTCCACTGATCCATGTACAAATCTCAAAAATAGTAGCATGCTGCCCCACAGTGTTGAGATACTACACCTAGACACCTCTCTAGAAAACCCACATATATACCCATCCCTCTTCAAATCTAGTTTAAAGCTCTTTCAGTGAGCCCTGATAACTCTTCTGCTAGAATCCTTTTCCCCCTGTGAGATAAGATTTTCCCATCTGTTGCGAGCAGACTGGTGTTTTGTAAATCAAACCATGGTCAAAAACCCTGAAGCACTGACAGTGGCACCAGGCTCAGCGCCAGGCACTGATTTGCTGCCTCTTCCTGCTTACCCTGTCATCATTCCCTGCAACTGGAAGGATAGGGGAGAACGCTACTTGTGCTCCTGATCCCTTGATCACTTGTCCCAAAGTCCTGAAATCTCTCTTCACTGCCCTGGACTTCTCACTACTTTGCCACTATCTACCTGAAAGATCAAAAGGGGATTATGATCTGAGGGTTGTACTAGGGAAGGACGCTTCTTCTTTACACCATTAACCTCACCCACCTGACCACAACTTCCTTCCAGGTAGTTGTAGAGTCCCCCTGCCCTGAGTCTCTTCTTCTTCAAGCTGAACAACCCCAGCTCCCTCAGCCTCTCCTCATAAGACTTTCCCTCCAGTCCCTTCACCAGCTTCGTCGCTTTCCTCTGGACCCACTCCAGCACCTCAATATCCTTCTTGAAGTGAGGGGCCCAGAACTGCACACAGTAATCGAGGTGAGGCCTCACCAGTGCCGAATACAGGGGCAGAATTACATCCCTAGAGCTGCTGGCCACACTATTCCTGATACAAGCCAAGATGTCATTGGCTTTCCATGCCACCTGGGCACACTGCTGCCTCATGTTCATCTAGTAATCAACCAGTACTCCCAGGTTCCTCTCTGCCACTCATCCCCCAGTCTGTAGTGCTGCAGGGGGGTACTGTGGCCAAAGTGTAGGATCCTACACTTGGCCTTGTTGAACCTCATATTATTTGCCTCAGCCCATCGACTCAGCCTGTCCAGGTCCCTCTGCAGCATCTCCTGACCCTCCAGCAGATCGACACTCCCCCCCAGCTTAGTGTCATACGCAAATTTACTAATGGTACACTCGATCTCATCATCCAGGTCATCAGGTAGACCAAAGTCAGCCCTCTGGAAGTCCAAGGTAGAGGTTTTACTGACATCCTTCCTGACTTCACCATATATTGAAAATTCTATCACATCATGGTCACTGTACCCCAGATGACCTCCAACCACAACATCTTCCACCAGCCTTTCCCTGTTTGTAAAAAGCAGGTCTAGTGGGGCACTACCCCGGTAGGCTCGCTTACCAGCTGCAACAGGAAGTTGTCATCCTCACATTCCAGAAATCTCCTGGACTGCCCCCTTTCTTCTGTGCTATAATTCCAGCAGACATCTGGTAGGTTGAGGTCTTCCACAAGAACAAGGGCTAGTGAATGTGAGACATCTCCAAGTTGTTGAAAGGAGGCTGTTCACCTGGTTGGGTGAACTGCAGCAGACTCTTACCAAGATATCAGCCTCATTGGCCTTCCCCTTCATCCATATCCACAGACTTTCCACCTTGGTGTGTCTAACATTGAATTCAAGACAGTCAAAACACTCCTTACCATATAACGCTACTCTCCACCTCTCTTTCCTTGTCTATCCCTTCTATGTAGACATCCATTGCATCACTCCAACCACACAAATCATCCCACCATGTTTCCCTGATGGCAATTATATCATGGTTTCCCTGGTGCACAATAGTTTCTAACTCCTCCTGTTTATTGCCCAATGCTATGGGCATTGGCATACATGCACTCGATCTGAGGCACAGATACCCCCTCAAATATCAGATGATAGAGCAAATGCATCCTTTCAACATTCTTACAGCAGACACATGGTAGCTCACTCATGAATAGACTGAATATGATGCCCTATCTTTGTTTCACTGTTTCAGATTTTGGGCCTATAGGGTTACCTAGTTGCAACACAGCATTGCAATGCTTTCCTTCCCAGGGTTGTTGCAAAAATCATGCTATCATTTAGACACATACTGATACTCCTGGCTAAGACCATCTGTTTAAAAAGTGGATCTGAAGGTCAAATGAAATTTTGTTCAAATATGGCCTTAAACTAAAAGAAGGTAGATTTAGACTAGATATAAGGAATAATTTTTTTTTACAATTATGGTAGTGAAATACTGGAACAGGTTGCTCAGACAGGTGGTACGTGCTCCATCCCAGAAAACATTCAAGGTCAGGTTGGATCAGGCTCTGAGCAACCTAATCTAGCTGAAGATGTCCCTGCTTAGTGCAGGGAGGTTGGACTAGCTGACCTTTAAAGGTCACTTCCAACACAAATCATTCTATTATTCTATGATAAACTGTGAATATTTAATTCCTAGGCAAAGTAGAAAGCTCAGAATTAAGTTTATTACTTCACTACACATACAGAGCTGTTCTATTTTGGGACTTCTTACTCAACAGATTGTGAGTTTTTAGAAAAGTCTGACCACCTATTCTGAACAGTTTTTCTGAACACTAGGTCAGTTTAAAAGCCTATCACAGATATAATCATAAAATTAATCTCTCATATTTTTATTAGAGTAGTGAGGTGTTTGTACTGGACATTCCTCACTAAATGAGTTTTTATATGTGTAATCTCTATAAGTCCATCATTTTTTGTAACCAATTAGGTTCAAAAATCTTCTTTTGTGCTTTCTGAAGAAGTCTGAATTTAAAAGTTACCCTTTAGCTCTACTAATTTCAGTGGAAACTGCTCTAGCATTTATCTGTTTTTGTTGATGGTGTTAAATTGGACAAGCATTTTCAAATACCTAAACAGAGACTGAGATCCCAACATTGCATACTCATGATTTAAAAAGCCTCATCAAATAGATGGAAAAGTTTAGTTTTCAGTTTCTTTCCACAGCAATGAATCATGTAGTCAGTTCTCTAGTACATTAAGGGCTAACCAATTGCAAACATGGCTAATTTGAGAACATTTTCCAGAATCACTCATAGGCCTATACCTTAAATTAAAGCAGAAGGAAAAATGAAAGGGGCAAAGGAATGAGGAGGGGACAGAGGGGGAAAGGAGGAAAAGTGGAAAAAGGAAGGAAGGAGAAGAGAGAAAAAAAAAAAAGGGGGGGGGGGGGTAGAAAGGGAGAAAAAGGGAAAGGAACAAAGCAAATGTAGAAAGAAACCAAAAAGGGAAGCTGAGGAATGAACCAAAAATTGCACAGCATTGCCCCTGAAATTTAGAAATTCTGCCATAAAATAAATGTATGAAAGGTTCTATATGGATGAAAAAAACCAGTAGCTCACTTGTTCTGTTCATATTATTTCTCTTTCTGCTGTTACCTCAGGAGAGACACTCCTCTCACGATTTATACTTGTGCCCAGTTTTACTCCATCCTAGGTGCAGAATCTGATATTTGGTCTCATTCAACTTCATGTCATTGATGATTGCCCAAAGTTCCAATCTACCCAGATCCCTCTGCAAGGCCTCTTGTCTCTCAAAAGTCAACAGCACCTCTCAATTTGGTGTTATCAGCAAATAACCTAAGAATGCATTCAACTCCTGCATTCAGATCACTGAAAATAATCCTGAACAGAACTGGCCCTAGAAATGACCCCTGAGGTCACCAGCCAGATGCAGCTCCATTCACTACAATCTTTCGAGCTCTGCCCATCAGCCAGTTCTTCACCCAGCACACTGTGAACACACTTATCCAACAGTTAAGACAGTTTGTCCAGGAGGATGCTGGGAGGGACAGTATCAAAAGCCTTACTAAAATCCAGAAAAAGTACAGCCACTTCCTTCCCTTCACCCATCAGGCAGGTGAACTTATCATAGGATATAAAATGAGTTAAATAGGAGTTTCCCTTTGTGAATGCCTTTCAGTCTCACCCAGTATGATTTTTCTCCATTTTTTTTCGAAGTACTGAGGTTAGACTAACACATCTGTAGTTTCCTGCATTCCTTTCTTGTAAACTGGAACAACGTTAGCCCACTTACAGTCATCAGGGACCTCCCTTTCCTCCCACAACCTTCAGTAGGGGTTCAGAGGGGTCATGCCATAACATCTGCTAGGTCCTTCGTTACTCTGGGATTAATCTTGCCAGGCTCTGTGGGATCTTGGTTGGAAGAAAACGGACACGGTTATCAGGAACTGTCCTTGAACCATGGAAAGAGCACAAAGGAAGAAGAATGGTGGAGAAAAGTCAATGAAGCAAGAAGATAAAGCAGACCAAAGTAGAGAAAAACAGGATGTGGTGGGTACTGGGTGAGTTAGATGACAGCCAGTCATGTAGTAGATTTAGGTGCATGAACAGTGTGTGGGCTATCGCATGTATCCAATCATCACTGTTGTTTGTGTGCGTGATCAGTGAAGCAGCTTGCTCTATATAATCAAGGGATGTACTGGTAATAAAGGTCTTCGCTTTATAACTCCCATGGAGTTGCCGAAGTCCATTCTCCCCCCACAAGGCTCCATGGACTTGTGAATATTGAACTGATAAAACTGGTTTCAGTGTCTGCAAATGGGTAGTCACTGTTCCACAGTCATGGTCCTCCAACTCAGGGGACAACACAAGATCTACCAGTATTATGAAAGACTGAGGAAAAAAACCAACATTGAATGCCTCTTCTTTTTCTTAATCCCTATTAATTAGTCAGGCAACCATCTTCAAATAGTATCAGTTCAATTTTTTCTGTAGACCTTCTCTTGTTACTAACATATTGAAAAAAAGCCCTTCTTGTTATCTGACACAACACTGGCCAGTTTCAACTCTAATCGAGGTCTAATTGAGGTTTGGCCTTTCATGTCTTCTCCCTGCATACAGCTCTGTAATCTTCCTGTGAAGCCTGACCTCACTTCCAGAGATGATAAAATTTCTTTTTCTTCCTGAGCTCCTCATTCAGCCAAGCTGGTCTTCTGCCCTGTTTTCTGACTTATGACACAATGAGATATCCTTTTCCTGTGGTTTTAAAAGGTGGAAAGCTGTGCTTTTAAAAGGTGGAGAGGTGTGCTTTTAAAAGTTTCCATATGTCATTGTGATTCATTGTACATTAATTATTACAGAGCTGAGCCCAGTAATGAGATCCCTCTTTTTCAAGGTGTTCCTGTGATGTGTGGTACAGATGACAGAGGTATGTTTTGTATCCTGTTTAGAAAGACTGTTCTGCTTTTGAAAAGGTGTTTGGAAATTGTTAAGCCACGCACTTAAAGCATCACTCAAGATATTGTAAAAAATGTATTTGGACAGATTTTCAAGGTTGTCAGCCTTGGAAACACCTTCAAATCAGGACGATTCAGGACATGCTTATATTAAAAGAAAAAGACTTAAAAGACATAGAGCAATATCATTCATCCAGAAGAAATGTCCATCCCAGTTTTTTAAAATAATAAGCAAGGTTGGACACCAGACATCATTCTGACCAGGACAAGAAGAACAAGCCAGGCCAGAGAGTGCAAGAGACAGAAAAACAGAGAAAGAGGTCCCTTTCTACCTTTAGAAAAAGGAAATTTATTTTTAAAGTGGTGGTTCATGGACTTGTGGCTGCTCAGAAGAATGTACCAAATGCAAGTTGAATCTGTTTGAAATATCCCCAACACAGACCCACATTGAGAAAACTTTTATTATATAGTTTATTGAGGTTCCTCCACTTTCCACTGTTATAGAGTCTGCACCTCTGGACTTTTTAATAGCTGGGAATGGTGAAGATTACATAGATATGAATAAAACTCCACAAGATTGTAAAAGCTGACAGGTCCAACCTTAGAGCCAGTGAGGCTGTGGGCCTCATAAATTACCTGCTGGTGTCTATTTTCAGCTAGATGATATTATACCATAAGATTGACTGATAAGCCAGAGAAACAGCTGCTGTCCCTACTGCACCTTCAATGAGATGCTTCTCAACTACAGCCATGAGATGCTGTTCATGCGCTTATGCATGGGGCAGGTTTACATTCAGGCAGGCACCAGGAGCAGTTGTGCTGGATGGTATGGGTAATGAGGGGTTTAGGCAACCCTTGGCTCAGACAGAACACAATAGAGGCATTGAGACTACTCCACATCAATCTGTTCTTTCAAGACAAGATTTTGTTGGATAACACGGACATAAATATTAAGCTAATAAGCAACAAAGACAGATTTTGTTAGAGAAGCTCCTCAGCAGCAGAAACCTGTAAGCTACCTATGCCTTGCTCTTTGTTAACAATGTGTTGGTGATGCCTGCCATACATTTGAGGTATGCTGAGCCATTACTTATGTCTAATGCTAAATACTCAGTGGGCTGAGTGGGCATGAAAGCATTCAGCATATGAACCAGCAGTCATGTCAGCAATCAGGAAATTTTGTTACTCCAGCTGTGAGGGTACTGTATTTCCACCAGCCTGAAGAGCTACAAAGGCTTCACTCAGTTGTATGGTAAAGCTCAAGATGGTGTTTTGTGGACACATTCTGGCTCTGGTGTTACTGGGCAGTGTGATATAAAAACCCCCATCAGTCTTCTATCTTTTCCCCTTTCCATCCAACTGCTATTGTCCAATTGTTAAAATATGTGGGGCCAGCCATGCCAAGAATGCAATCAGAATGGTTTGGGTTGGAAGGGATCTTAAAGATCTTCTAGAACCAACCCCTCTGCCATGGGCAGGGACTCATTCCACTAGCTAACCTGACTTTGAACATTTCCAGGAAGGGGACATACACAACTTCTCTGGGCAACATGTTCCAATTCCTCACCATTCCCACAGAAAAGAATTTCTTCCTAATATCTAATCTAAATCTACCTTCTTTCAGTTTGAAACCATTACCCTTCATCCTATAACTATAATCCCTGATGAATAGTTCCTCCCCATCTTCCCTTTAGGCCCCCTTTAAGTACTGTAAAGCTGCTACAAGGTCTTCCTGAAGCCTTCTCTTCTCCAGACTGAACAACCCCAATTCATAGAATCATAGAATTGTCAGGGTTGGAAGGGACCTTAAAGATTATCTAGTTGAAATCCCCCTGCCAATGGGCAAGGACACTTCTCACTAGATCAGGTTGATCAGAGCCCCATCCAGCTTGACCTTAAAAACTTCCAGGGATGGGGCTTCCACTACCTCTCGTGGCAACCTATTCCAGTGTCTCACCACCCTCATGGTGAAGAAATTCTTCCTAATGTCTAATCTGAATCTACCCACCTCTAGTTTTAATCGACGCCTTCTAATCCTACCACTACCTGACATCCTAAAAAGTCCCTCCCCAGCTTTCTTGTAGGCCCCCTTAAGATACTAGAAGGCCACAATAAGGTGTCCTCAGAGCCTTCTCTTCTCCAGACTGAAGAACCCCAGCTCTCTCAGTCTGTCCTCATAGGAGAGGTGCTCCAGCCCTCTGATTATCCTCATGGCCCTTCTTTGGACATGTTCCATCATATCCATATCTTTCTTGTAATAGGCGCTCCAGAAATGGACCCATTACTCCAGGTGGGGTCTCATGAGAGTGGAATAGAGGGGAAGAAACACTTCCCTCGACCCGCTGGTCACACTTCTCTTGATGCAGCCCAGGATACGATTGGCTTTCTGGACCGCAAGTGTACACTGATGGCTCATGTTGAGCTTCTCATCCATCAGTACCCCCAAGTCCTTTTCTTCAGGTCTGCTCTCAAGCCAGTCACTGCCCAGCCTATATTGGTGCTTGGGATTGCCTCAATCCATCCCTCTGGATGGCCTCCCTATCCTCCAGAGTGTCAGCTGCCCCACACAGCTTGATGTTGTTAGCAAACTTGCTGAGGGTGAACTCAATACCACTGTCCATGTGTCCAACAAAGATGTTAAACAGGACTGGTCCCAGTACTGATCCTTGAGGGACTCCACAAGTCACTGGGCTCCACTTGGACATGGACCCATTGACAGCCACAATTCTCTTCTCCTGTCCTCACAGGACAGGTGTTCCAGCCCTCTTATCATCTTCATAACCCTCCTCTGAACCCACACAAGCAGGTCCATGTCTTTCTTGCACTGGGGGCCCCAGAGATGAATGTAGCACTCCAGGTGGGGTCTCATCAGAGCAGAGTAGAGGGGGAGAACCACCTCCCTCAAGCTGCTGGGCATGCTTCTTTTGATTTATCCCAGAATGCAATTGGCTTTCTGGGCTGTAAGCAAACATTTCTGGCTCCTATTCAGCTTTTCATCCACCAGTAATCCCAAAACCATATCCACACAGCTGTTCTCAATCCACTCATCACCCAGCCTGTATTTGTATTTAGGATTGACTCAACCCAAGTGCAGGACCTTTCACTTCACCTTGTCACTAGCAGTTGTTTCTTCCTTTACCTTTTGAAGATCTCAATTTTGTAGATTCTGTCCCTATTAGGATTAAATTTTTTAAGTTCCTTAGGGTAAAATGTACCCTTTATTTCTTTCTGGCAGGAGTGCCCGAATAAAGCAATCAGGAGGTGTTGAGGAAGCATAAACTCAGAACAGTTTGTCCCCCTTAAATTGTATCATGTTTTTGCAGGTTATCTTTCTGTTCTAAACTGCAAGAATGTCTCCATCAGACCTTCATCCTCACAAAAATTTGTCTACTTTCTTCTTGCCAAATGACAAATCAGCAGCCAACAACAATCCTATGTCTGAATATTAACTTCTTACTCTGATGGGAAGAGTCAGGAAAAATCATCCTATGATAAGCCAAGATAAGCATGGGATATTTTTAAGTCCACTTCCAATATTGAGCTGTTCAAAATATACTTGCACTACTATGGAATCAGGAATTTCTCACACTGTCAGATATAGTACTTGAAAATAAGGAGAAGATACTTTTTTCAAAATGTATTCCTTATTTATATTAAGATTATACATATATAGAAAGACACACACATACATGCATATATATCATCACTTTTTTCCCCTATGCTTTCTCAAAATATGAAGGATTCATTCAATTTTCAGAGACTGATTTCAAGTCAAAACACCCTTATTCTTAGTTTTAGAAACCTTCAAAACCCAAACCAGAATGATTATTTTTCTAACAATTCAATTCCTAGTTTAATGTAATAATAAACCTATTAATTTTTCCTCAAGTGTTTTTCAACAAAGGCTCCTACTTTTCACATGGGCAACCAATACATAATAAATACTTCAAATGTCTAACCTTTTATATGCTGGTGGAGTATTAAGACATTTTTCTACTTCAATTCCTTCTCCATATCTTCTATTGCACTTGAACATCCTTAAAAAAATAACAAATGTAAAACACATGAGAAGTTGGACTGTGAATTTTAACTGAAGTAAAAAAGTCTCATTAGAGCAAGATCAAGGTTAAATTCTTCTTCACAGCAGGGAGGACATTCCTAAATAATAAATGTTTCCCTGTCTTTTAAATCTACTCTTTGAAGATGCATTTGGAAAACACTAACAAAATGTGAAAGGTTATATTGTGATTAAAAATAAACAAAATTGTGAGCATACATATTAACTGACCTCTGTGAGGCTTGAGGATTATACAGGACTATCACCAATTTGGTGTACAAAATTTTGAAAAAAAACCCCAAACTTCACCAAGTTAGTTTTTGTGCATAAATAATTTTATAAATACATATGTATTACTCCTCTAAATTCTTGGTTATGACCTAATATGACCATGTTCTGTCCTCTTTGAAGACTGGGCCTGCAACATAATCCCAAATTAAGAAATACATACTATATGTCTTGCCTATTGCAGCTGGAAAACTTGAGTATATTTGGCCTAGTACTTGACTCCTTAGGCCAGTGAGGGCTGGCAATACTGAGGAGACAAACTATATCCAAGAGAAGAGTTAACCCACATGACCTCTGCTAACTGTCTCCAGTCATTTGAGGAGAGGCACTGGAAAGCTCTGAAGAGAAACCACATATCATATATGGAAGCCAAAAATAAGTTACTTGTTTTTTGAAGGGTGTGTGTGGCAAAGCCAAGGACTTTGCAGATAAAAAGAAACTCTGCCAGAGGCTCAGGTCAAAACAAAAACTCAGCAACACACCCTTTCTACAGTGTCCAGGTTTATTTTTACTAATTTAGCTGAAAGAACACATACCAATAAATTTACACAAGCATGTTCCTATTATGTCTAGATACCTAGCTTCAAAAAGAAAACAGGAGGACAAAACAAAATATTTTTTGTTGTTGATGATTCTAGGACTTGTTTGGTCTGGCTGCTGTAAAACATATAGTTTGACTTTCTCACTAAATGCAAGGGCAGTATATATTTAAGGTTTTATCCTAAATATGCCTCACTTGTATCTAATTAATTCTTCTTGGGGAAATCTTCCAATTGCTAATCCTGCTAGATTTAACTCAACCCTTACATTCTTGCTTGCCAAAATCTATACATCCCTTTCCCCACCTTCAGTTTTACAGCAGTGTAAATGCTGTATTGCTTATCATGACTGTAGAGGGCATAGAAAAACACCACTACATTGGATTAAAGAAGGAAATGCAGGATTTCAAGGCATATCCCCTAAACCTGTTCCCAAGACAGACAAATTACATGAATATGATTACATGCACATTGTCATTCTGGACAAATGTTCCATGTAACACAAATTTCACATAAAGCTTTCACATAAAGCATCTCAAGGGATGCTACATAATTTGGTATTTACTTGCATGGGATGTTTTTAAGGGCAGTACTATTTTTAAATATAGTATGTGATGGGATACTTGAGGAATACAGGTGGATTCATTATTTGACATGCAGGAAAACACAACTGGGCAAAGAAATGTAGTGAGTAAAATTTTATGTTTGCTTTATTATGTGGTATTTCTTCCCAAAGTCCCAAAATTTTTTGTGCATATTTGGGATAAAATTTTTTACTGTGTTTAAAAGACAAAGAATGCTGACAAGATTTTGTGAGTTTGAAAACATGAACCCAGAACTACAGTGCATGCTAGATGTTCATTACTGAGATTGGTATCACAACTTTTAATGAGTAATTTTAGTGCCTACTGCTGTATGACAAAGTTGTTGACATGGAGAGAGGCATGTGTCTGTCCTTGGAGATTTTTTTCCCCTACGAGTGCATTTAATATTTGCATAAATTATTTTATTTATTATATCTATCCTGCAGGGTTCTGAAAGCTGAAACTTTATATAATTAAAATCAGCTTTGCACTGACATTAGCAGATTGCTTCAAGGCAGAACTTTAGTAGCCACCAGGATTAAGAAGCTTCAAAGACTTTTCAAAAGCATGTGAAAAAAATAGAAAAGTATGGTATATATTTTTCTTACTAATATTTGATTCTAAATATTCCCAAAATTTAGGGAAAATAAATTCCAAAATGCCACAGTCCATGCATGTGAGAAACTTAACTCATTTGAACTTCCCAAACTGATTCTTTACCCTTCACACCAAGGTTCATCACCTGGAGAAATACAGAAGTTGTAAGGACATCCTGCATAGCCGTAAAACTCAGGTCAGGTCATATCTTCCCATGTAACTGAGCTTCATTTTAAATACAGACAGATTTAAGAGAGGGCTTTGACATTTGTGTGTGTACAGTGTGCATCAAAAATTTGCCATTATTGTCTGTATTTGTAGAAATATTTGAATAGCTCAATTCTTAGCTGATAGAACTGTTTCTCCTAACTTTCAAATTGAAAGAAAATACAGTATTTATAGAAAGACATCATCTTCTAGACTTCTCTTGTGAAGCAAATTTTTTGTTGTCCAATTTATCCCTCTCTGCAATAGCTTCAATTTGATAGGGTAGATTATATTCAAATGAGATTTGATCAGTATGTTTTAAAACAACATCTACCTTCCTACCCTTACTGGAAATACCTCATGAAATACATTTGAGGACTTCTGCATTTTTCATGGTGGATAACAACAGTGACACATGCCATATAGTCAAGTATTTCCATGTTAGACACTATTTCCAATTAACCTCTACTTACCATAAACACTCCTGATATATTCTAAATACATTACTTCTTTTGTAAATGCTTCCCGACTTTGTAAAAAAGTTCATTTCATCAACATACTCTTATTTTTGTTCAAGATTGTTAATAAAAACACAAGGCAAAACTGTTACAAATACCACTCACTGAAGAAATCCATGATAGATACTATTAAGCTTTTTAAAAATCTCATTCAACCACAGCATAGTAAAGATAATGCATCTTTAGATATACCACCAATAAAAAATATAAATATAAAAAATATACCACCAATCCTGCAGTCTGGAGAAGAGTATGAAGCATTCATTCAAGACTGCTTCAGTGTCTTTAGTAAATTTACAAAATTGATGGACCAGCACAAAATGTTTCTAAATATATGCACTAATAACTATATATCTGAAGATCCACTTTTTTACCACTGCAGGCTCCATTTTTACTATAGGTCATAAAAAAAAGAAGGATTAAACAAACAGTTCTTGGAAAGATATCCCATCAGTTGTGTTATTTGTTAGATCATGTTCTTAAATTTAGGCCAGCCAAGACAGATTCTTTTGAGGATGTGATGGTAAATACATTACTCCTTTCAAGTACAAAGTGTTTGGGAACCAAGACAAGTAAGAACAAGTACAAAAGCTACTTTCGTAATATATTAAAATCAAATAGCCATTCTTCTGAAACTGCTTTAGCAGGGGGATTGAAATAGATGGTCTCATAAGGAAGCTTTCAACTCCTACTGTTCCGTGATTCTCTGAATATTCAGTCCCTCTTAGCCTTATAAGATACCATGCAAGGTTTCATTTAACTACAAATGTCAGTAACTTTTACTACTTTTTTTTTTTTTTAAATGTCTGCCAATTACTGAAATGATGGGAATGGTAAATATATTTTTCTGTCTCAATCCCAAGTGAACTTCAGCAGAACCTTATGGACAAAAAGCAAATAAAATTACTAGCACTTAATTACAGTGAGCCAAAGTTACTGCTGGAAATACTTCATCTATTGCTTGAATTTCTGACATTCTGCCTCTTCTTTCACAGACTGAAGATTTTTTTTTAAAGGCCTGGTAAGATAAATACATAATCTTAAAAAAAAAAAAAAAGAAAGAAAAAAAAATTTCAAACAGCAAGATCTTTGCTGAATAATGCAGGAAAATAAAACCATCTCCTACATAACTACGTAACTTCCCCACCACAACAATCAGCTGGCAGCCAAGGATAAGCACAGTTAGTTTATAAGCCTTTCTAATTCAGCTCATCCTGGCAAAGATGCATTGATGTTAAGATGTCATTGAATGTGGAAATACCCTTCTCATAAATTCACTAATATAGCAGCCTCAGCTGGGCATTTATATATAACAACTGAAAACCATGGAAGAGCAATTGCAGAACTTTTATTTGTAATTGACAGTGGGAACAGTTCTCGGTGTTTCCAGTGTGAGAAGACAGGCATTAGTTTAAAGCATTCTTATCTTTAGGACACAGCAGGATGTTCTGCACTGTGCTGCATCAGCTCTCTTGCCTCAACTGCCAGCTAGCATCATCTTACTGACTCTCCTTTGCCTTGTACAATCAATCTAACATTTTTTTCATCAATTTACAGAACAGTCCCAAATGTAATTTAAGCTCACTCTTTGATTTTGCCCTGAACTGGACTGAACTTCTCACAGAGGTAGAGTACAAAAGCACAGTCATCCTATGGGGCACTTGCACCTAACTTCCATTCCTGGAGAGTCAGAATCATCCCACTGTGCCTTCTGCTGTGGGGATGGAGTGATGCACCTTGGTGCTTTGCCCCTCTCATGTTCTCTGCTTCAAGTTCAGTGTACATGATTGTTTAATCTCTCAGTGAGAGGAGTATTGGGCTCTAGTTTGGCCACGGATTATATTGTTACTATAGATATAAGTAGTACACATAACCAGTTATAATAGTTGTAACTAGCATAATTGATTGTATGTACAGAAAATTTTACAGGCAACTGGAAAGACTGTTTGAGGTTACCAACTCACTATAAACCAATGCCACAACAATGAAAAAAAATATTAAAAAGCAGAATTCTAAGTTAAACTACTGCTTTATCTGAAAAATATTTTACAAGTATCAAAGAGGAAATGACCTGTGGTCCTGAAATAAAGACCAAATGATTTAAATGTCCTACTGCTGGTAAGAACAAATAACCACCACCAAAAAAAGCAGCAGTATTCCTCGGTAACTCAGTTCTCAAAAGTATTTATCACAGATCAGTCTAGAAATGCTGATCAAACTTCCATTTAGTAGGTGACGTGCATTATGGATAAGCTTACAGGCAATATTATTTTCAGAGGAAATTCTTTATTAAAAAAAAAAAATGTGGTTCATCAAAATCAAAAGTAGCTATCCTTTTTATCTATTGCACAGAACAGTGGAATATATAATATGTACTAGTATTGATTAGAAAGATAACTTAATTAAGAAAAAATGTTCAGATGTGTCTAACATACCACTGTCTAAGTATTTTTGAT
>JANHGN010018032.1:69262-128300 GCA_024605025.1 Megaceryle maxima
ATATGAAGGAGTATGAACTTTGTGAACGTATATTAAAATCTCTTAAGTTATTCCTAATGTTCTGTAGTGCTGCCTGCTCCTGACAAACATCTGATATGGATCATATGCCTCTAAAAAGAGAAGTTCCTCGAGCAAAATATCCTCATGAAAACAGGTTGGAGATACTCAGATTCTCTCGCTCGCTCTCACTCGCATGTTACATTTTGGCACGTTGTGGAAGCAGGTAGCATATCTACTACCTGCTGTTGAAAGTGTTGAAGATACTGAATTATTTATTCCATCTTCTGCACTATCCAAACTCGTTTTGGGTAGTTTGACACATCTCGGTCTTCCATATGGATACTTCATGGTGACAGAGTTGCCAGCTGCTCAGGTTTTATGACAGTCTGAGTTTTTTCGAGGACTGTATTAGTTTCCTGGGAAGAATCCCACTTTTCCTGAGGTCTCCATTCTTAGGCAGTGTTTATGCCTTGGGTTGATCTCTGGAGTGGGAGGTTTTTTTGGGGAAAAATTAGCTAAGAGTTTCCATGAAAATATTTTTATAAAGGACTTGAGGTTTATCGATTATGTGAGATGAAATCAGAGCCATGGGATATTAGAAAAATGTGAAATCTATTTGCTAAGAAAACTAAGTTCCTTTTAACAATGCTCATCAAACTTGTAAAAAAGTGTTTAGCTACCAAGGTGCATAAAGCAACGTACAAAATAGCCTGAAATACTTTGGAAAAAAGATTTTTGGGGCACTTAAAATGTAAGACTAACCAGTCTGTGAAGACCCTGGTTGGCATCTCTACAATTGTATAAAGTGAGTGCCTTTTCTGTTGTTTTAAACCATAAAAAAAAAAAAAAAAAAAAAAAGGGTTCACTTTCAGGTTTATATAAAGGTACAAGCTCTCTTTAATCTTAAGTGAAAATTTCTTATGTGTTCCTGAAAGAACATGCACCATGCACAAGACCTGTGGTTAAGATTTATGAAGGTTTTTTCCATGGCATTTGGTGTTGACTGAACTTTAAATGACAAAGAGCTTTTAAAAAATCCCCTAGGCATCTTTCCACATTTTTTCACACTCAAAACCAATAAAAATAACATTAAAATCCAAACCTATGTTGCTTGCAAAATGTACAGTGGAGATTTTGACTGTGAACATAATACTGAACAAAAATAATAAGGGCACTAGATAAAGTGTTCTAATGATCACCTGCCTAAAATGTCTAAGAGGAAAACATATCACATATGAAAATTTAAAAGAATCAATAAAGTTACTGACATCTTTGACACACTGCCATTTAACCATTGACCTGTTAATTGATGGTATGAAGCAATGAAGGTCTCCTTGTGTTCCGTGCTACAAAGAGAGGCTCATTTTCTTCCTGAACTCTTAGACTGAAGAAAATATATTTCCTGTTTGGTCTTAGTGGAATGTAACAGTGCTGGCAAGAACTAAGTTATTCCAGAAATTATATCTGTTTAACAAGGTTTTAAGAAGTTGCAGATGCTAAAGTGTTTAGTTACTGTATATCTGGATGTTGGCAGAGATTTTAAACTTAAGAGCTAAATAAAATTGTAAAATGTTTTAAATTAGCATTTCCTTCACTATTTGAGGTATAAGAAAGCTTTCTATATGTGTCTCTAAAGTGAATTTATACGATATTTCAGAATGTGTTGCAAAGTGTTCCTTATATCCTGATTTATTTCTAAAAGGAAGACCTGAAGAGTAAAATGTAACTGCAAAGAAGGTGATATAGTGGCTGTCCTTTTAAAAAGAAGCTACAACAATTTTATATATAAAATTGTCTCATTCAAATCACTTGGACTATTCTCAAGCTTGTGGGGACATACTTACATAATTGCTTGCAGAAACAGGGATTTATACTCTGAAGAATTCTGCATTCTTTTGTGACATGCTGTAAATTCAGTCCTGAAAGGAGTTTTGCATACTGGTTATCTATATGAAGGTCATTTTTCAACATATTAGCAAACAAATATTAGGGAAAAATACAATTTATAATTTTATAACAGCATATTAATCATAAACATCTCATAAAATATGAGAACAATTAGAATTATATGTATCATAAGCACTTATTTACTGTTTTCTAAAATGTATTTATAAATGGCAAAGAAACTAATGAGTGAGTCTTTGAGAGTTAATACACTAATTTTGCAGCTAAAATCTGAAGTTAGAGTAAATATGGATGGGGCTATTGTTTTGTTTTTCTGTGAACAGAAACAATTAAAGGTGACAAAAAAACCACAATACACAATAAACCTGATATGAAATCCTGCAGCTGGTACCCAAGGTATTGTTATTTATTATAATTTCTGTGTTAAGTTGCATGTATTATAACATGACAATGTGTATTGCATTCTGAGAAATGCTGGCATAATATGCTAAAACACATTTATCCATTTAAACACTGTATAAATATACATATTCTGTAAATAATTCTGTACACACACGTACAGAAATTACATACCACAGAATTGGTGGTTGTTAACCTGCAGTAAAAACTACCACAGCCTATTTGAGAATCAAAGAACTACAATCCTGGTTATCCAAATATAAGGGCTTAATTAAGCACTGAAGTTCTACCATATTTCTTGGTTATCAAGTAAAATCATTTGATATCATCATAAAATGGAGATATACAGAAATGGACATCATGGCAAAGGTCCATCAGTAACAAAAATGGTACTTTCTAAACAAAAATTGTTTCTTCCTATTTTATATAAATACATATATATCTACATAGGAATTCCATAGTAGGATAAAAGTATGATTTTTGGTTATAACTTTGGAAGCTAGGCTTCTGGGGAGGAGAGAGGGGATTATTTCTAATAATATTAACTTCTCCAGTCATAAATGGTGTTCCCCAGGATTCAGTACTGGGGCCTGTTCTTTTTAATATCTTTATTAATGATCTGGATGAGGGGATTGAGTGTACCCTCAGTAAATTTGCAGATGACACCATGTTAGGTGGGTGTGTCGATCTGCTAGAGGGTAGGGAAGCTTTACAGCGGGACCTAGACAGGTTAGATCAGTGGGCCAAAGTTAATTGCATGGGGTTCAGGAAAGTCAAGTGCCAGGTCCTGCATTTGGGTCATAACAATCCCATGGTAAGCTACAGACCTCGGGATGTGTGGTTGGAAAGCTGGGGGTATTGATCAATAGTCAACTAAATATGAGTCAGCAGTACGTGCAGGTGGCCAAGGCCAGTGGCATCCTGGCTTGTATTAGAAATACTGTGGCCAGCAGAAATAGGGAGGTGATCAACCCCCTGTACTCAGCATTGGTGAGGCCACATCTTGAATATTGCATTCAGTTCTGGGCAACTCACTATAAGAAGGACATAGAAGTTCTGGAGCATACAGTATTCCCTGGCATCATGGAAGACCAATGTCATACTGGGCTGTATTGAGAGGAATGTAGCCAAGAAGAGTGAGAGAAAAAACTGCTTTACTTTACCTGGCAATCAGAATACTCCACCCACTTTTCAACCCCATGAAAAGAAGGATGTGATAAATTGGGTCATGTTCAGTAGAGGGCCACCACAATGGTTGGGCCTGGAATATTTGCCCTGCGAGGAGAGGCTGAGGGACCAGAGTTTGTTCAGCCTGGAGAAGAGAGATCTTCAGGGGAACTTGATGGCTGTCTCCCAATACCTTTGAGTAGGTCATTGAAAAGACAGGTCCAAGGACTTTCTGAAAGTTTATAGTAGGAGGATAAGTAGTGATCAAAAACAGAAATGGGAGGTTCCGATGGGACACAGGGAAGAATTTGCATGACAAAGAGAGTTGCACAATGAGCAGGTTGCCCAGCAAAGCTGTGTGGTCTCCATCCTTGAAGATTTTCCTTGAGAAGGAAGGTAGACTTAAGACTTCCTGAATTATTCTCTAATTCCAAGACGTCTGCAGAATATAAAAAGATAAATTATTCAAGTCCACATTGTTGAATTAATGACTGCAGAAATACATCAGCAATGATAGTTCCATAGTGATTTGTCATCAATATCTAGTTGCATAGATACCCTATTTTGGATAGATGCTTCTACTTGGGAGGCATATGTCTCCCATTTTCAGAGAAAGGTATGTACCTCCTCACTTCTTGTGTTCCAAACTGGAATAATTACAGGATTTGGTTCTGTGCAATTAATTTTAATCTGTCCTTTGAAAGTCTAAAATACACTTAAAATCCAGAAATACTAAAGATGTATAAACTCATTACAAAAAGAAGACCACGAAGCTGGAGGGGGAAATGAGTGAAGAATTAAAACAAAATATGAGAAAAAAAGCCCAACATCAATTAAAATATTTTTTTTCTTCAGAACTTTCAAACTCTAACAATATTTATCACGCAGTTGCTAGAAGCAACATTTAGAAACTTAAAAGTATGTCAATCTGCTTATATAATTTAAAAGATGCTTATGGGATTGTTTCTTCACCATTTGTGTTTACGTAAAATTTTCCCCTCTAGAAGCTTCACAAACCAGTCCCAATTCCTATAAAACATTTTCAGCTGACCACATTACAGAAAAGAAGAGTATATCTGAAAAGCGTATAACACACAAAAAAAAGGAAAGAATGAGGTATTGATGTAACATTTGTGGAAACATTATATCCCTCTCCCATTTCTAAATCCAGGCTACTTCACACATTGTGAAACTGTATTGGGTTTGTGTCTGGGAGGGTTTTGGCAGCAAATAGGGGGCTACTGACATGGTTCCTTCAATAAACTTCAAGAAGCACCCCTGGTTCCGAGTCAGACCTGCTTCTAGCTATGTCCAATGCTGAGCCAATCAGTGACTCTGAAATAATGTATTTAAGAGGGGGAAACCTCTTGGGCTACTTCCTTTGTTTTGGGAGCTCTTTTTGTGGGATAGGAGTGGGAGGTGGTAGAGACAACCATGTGGACAGTGACATCAGTGAGGAAGGACTGGGGGAGTCATGACAGAGCAGCCATTCCCTTTTGGCTCTTGGTGAGATGGCAGGCTGAGCCCTTGCATCCCTTAGAGATGAACAATGGAGAAGTCCCATCTGCGGCCCATGGAAGACCACACACTGCAGCAGGAGACTGGTCCTGAAGAAGGCTGTGACTCTGAGGGTGGTTCACACTGGAGTGGTTTGTCGCTGAAAGAACCACAGCCTGTGGAAGGAACCCAAATTAGTAGTACAAGTTTGTGGAGGACTGTCTCCCATGGGAGGGTTGCCACATTGCTGCAGGGAAAGTCTGTGAGTTTTCCCCCCAAGGAAGAAGCAGCAGGAACAACAAGAAACTGACTGGAACTGACTGTAACCCCCATTCCCTGCCCCCTTCTGTTGCTGGCCAGGATGAGGTTGTAGAGCTGTGCTCAGGAGGAAGGGAGGGGTGGGAGGAATAGTTGTGTTTAAGATCCAGTTGTATTTATTATTGTCCTACTCTGATTCAGTTGGTGAATTGGTTATGGTTTTGTTTAAATTAAATTGATTTTGTTTCCCCAAGTTGAGTCTGTCTTTCGTCCATGACTGTAATTGGTGAGTGTTGTCTCTCAGTCCATCTCTGCCTTTTCTTGTACTTTCTCCTCCCCATCCCACCGGTGGAGGGTAGGGGTGAGCAGTTGTGTGGTGCTTTCTTGCCAGCTGGGTAAGCTCAAAACCACCACAGAAACTTATCTTAGATAATTATAAACAAATAAGGGAGATACAAGATCTTTAAAATACAAAACAGAAGCAGCAAAATAGTAGGTGAAAAACCACAACCAAACAAACATTTAAAGATAGGAAGGTTATATAGCAGAAAGAGGCCAGCATCCTCCATGGCAGACAGCTTGATGTAATGACAAAATGTTTCACAATCTGAGGAATTTCTTGGGAAAACTAAAGGTCCCATTCCCAGCTGAAACATAAGTAGGTAGTTCATTGTAGCCAGCTGCTGGAGCAGAATGAACAGATTCAACACGTATCAATGTGATCTAAGTTTCCATCCTTTATTCAAGCACACACACAGCTTATATATCTTTTCTATATCAGTACACAAGCTACATTACATTGCTATTGGCTACATGCTCTGTCCACGCGCCTTACATGCACCTAATAATCACTAATAATTGGTTAAAGCTACACAGCCACATCTTCCTTATAAGGTAGTTGTTGACATTCTTACAGTCTCTTACCCTGTTGTTGACTTTCAGCTTCTTCTGTTGTTGACTTTCTCACAGCTTCCATCTTTTTCTAGCAGGCTTCAGCTTACTGTTATTGCAAGCTGGCTCCACCTTGACATGTCTCTACTCGCCCCTTGGGCCTGATTATATTAGGGCAAGCCCAGACATGTCAAGGCAACACTGAGTCTGGATGGGCCACAAGTCCATTCTTCTCAAGATGCATTGCTACAGCCAGAGGTCTTTTTAACTAGGTGGGTATTTGAGCCATACACTTGTCTGTTTTGTAGCACTTTGTTATTGAAGGATTATCCATCACCTACAAACCTGGCAAGAAATAACATTAAGAACACTCTGCCACAATGAAATGTGAGTTTTTCTACAGACTTTAACTTCAGTGAAGAACCTTTCAAAGGTTGTACTTTAAAACATATGAAAAATGCCTAATTATAGAAGGCAGAACTGCATCTCCCAGATGCCACTGAATAAATCTTCAGCCCCAGTCTGAGCTTCTTTTGTGGTATTGGTCAAAGAAGCATGCCAGATGTGGCTTTCATTATAATGATATATTAAGGTGATGGATATGATGAGATCACAAGGTGAAGTTCAATGTCTTAGATGGATTTGCTCCCATACTCTTATGAGTCAGAGTTTCTGTCTCCACACTTCTCTACTTGTAGCCAGAAATAAAATCACACATTCTACAGGATTTGTAGCTACTCTTGCCTGGCAAGTCATTCACACTTCCTTTTTTATCAAGTATTCCATATTGTAATGTGGTCCTCAAAGTAAAACATGACAAAAAGGTAACACAGGGATGAGCTAAAGTCAACAAAAACATGTATCACATCCTGACCAGGGGGATGGGAGAGTGTGAAGTGGGATTGCCTGAAGTTAACCTAAAGTAACCTTAAGGCTTTAGTGTGGTAAAAATCACACCCCTAGGAGGAGATCTAACAGGCTGATGTCAGACCACCTCTGTATAATGAAGTAGACATTAATAGTTTTTTTAGATAACCAAAAGGTCACCAATGAACAAGTATTGTGCAACTTTTCTGCATTGTAAACTGTATAAAACCGTACAGCTACACTGAAGAGGTGTGCTAGCTTTGTGAACTATTGCCTGTCACCCTGTACTGTACAGAATTTCATTAAAAGTTAGAAGGTGGAACTCAACTCCATATGCTTACTGACTCCTGCACACCGGGCATGATTAAGGGACTTGATTAAGGGACAACAGTGTTCAAGTTTAGTTGATCTCACTTCATTTTTCACATGACTCAGGAGTCATTCACTCCTAAAATTAGCTTCTGTATTAACTGTTGCAAAAAGCCTAAACAGTCCTTCCAGAGGATGATTTAAGCACATGGTATTAGAAACATGGGCACTTTGCATTGTGATCAATTTCTCAGTAGACTATTTCCAAAGGTAAACAACTGTAGTTTTCAGCAAGCTCTACAATTCAATAATCATTTCTGCAAATAAATCATTGTATTTTGAAATTTGTTTTGCAAACTTAGTGCTTTGCTTACTGTTTAGTTTTTCAATCTGACACTATTACTGCAAACTACAGCCTCACACAAAAATATGTATGCATCAGGGAGTTCTATCATATCCCTTTGTCACAGGAGCACTCCAATTTCAACATTACACTTGTGAGCCCTGAAGTAATTGGTATTCCTGAAAGCTTTACACTTCTTTTGATTAACAAGATCTGTTCCTAATATTATCAACTTGAAGCTTATTTCTAAGCAGAACCCTATAATATCCCAACAAAATGGAGCATTTTTATTTTTTCAATGTTTTGTGAATGCCTCAGAGAATCCAAACAGAACTAGGTAAGCAAAGGGAATTAGGAGAAACAGAGGCTGATGTTGTATTGTTCCAATTGACTCCAAAGCCCACATTTAAGCACTTGGGATACATACCTGAAATCATGCCTTCACAAGTATTAATGTCTGTTTACATACAGAATTCATAACCCTGAATTAATTCCTAAGGTAGACACCTGAATCAACTCCTCCATGGAAAACATATATAGAGTTATTCCACACACACAATTATTATAATCCAGTCCTTACAGGACGCATTCAGGATGTGGAAGAAAATATTTAATTTCCTTATCTGTGTGGCATTAATTTATTACAGTAAAAGCAAGAGTAAAGGAGTATTGACAGGAGATTATAACATTTAAAATATCACATAAAGCTAATCCTTAAATCTAAAGTTTTACTAGGATTAAGAAAAGCTTTAATTTATATTTTGAACTCAATTTCCTATGGCATGCCTTAGGTGATAGTTAAACACCTAGATCTTTATGCTCAACACTTAGATTCTTCTCCAAGGGACATATAATTTGGGGTGTGGTTTATATTAGTCATTCAATGATTTAGATATGGTGTTAAAAACACTTTTATACAAAATGTAAATACAGATATATATTTTATGTAATATGTGATGTTAGTACACCATAATCACTTTCACACAGTATTTTCCTGTATTTTCTTATTCTGCATTAAGTTTTCTATTTGCACAAGGCTATTAAGATAAATTTTTAGTGTTTTCTTCAAAAACATTTTTACACTAAATTACCACATTTATTTTTCCTATGGTACCAGAATTACAAAAGATTATCAGAAATTACAGTGATACTCTGTTTCACAGTTTCTGATTCTTGGACATAATATTTCTGCCTCAAACACCCTACATATTCCAGGTCAACAAGTTAAATAAAATTTCAATATAATACACACAATGCAGCATCTGTCTTTTAGATTGTGAATATCAAAACAGAAGAAACAACATAAGACTTCCTCGCCTTTAGATTTTTAGACAGGACTCTTACAAAAGCTTTATTAAAACTTATGAACAGAGTTGTAAAGTTACTTGGTTATCCCAGTTTTCAATGGTGTAGCAATATTAGTATATATTCAGATATCAGGTGTTAGATACACAGTCTAATCTGATACTTTAAGTATATTTCTCAGTTGAATTATTTAATAGAAAATACAAGTGTAGAAAACACTAAAAAAAAACTAGTAATCTGAAATAGTGAGACACTATGTACCAAAAAACACATCACTTCTAAAAACATGGCTATTAAACACCCTGCCAGGGCAGGAACACCTAGGCAGGCCACATAGGAACAGATCCAGGTGGGTCTTGAAAGTCCCTAGAGAAGGAGACTCCACAACCTCTCTGGGCAGCCTGTTCCAGGCTCTGTCACTCTCACAGTGAAGAATTTTTTCCTCATGTTGAGGTTGAACTTCCTGTGTTTCATCTTGCTACCATTACCTCTCGTCCTATCACAGGTCCCAACTAAAAAGATACTGGCCCCTTCTGCTTGACAACCACCCTTCAGATATTTGTAAACATGAATAAGATCCCCTCTTAGTCTTCTCTTCTCCAGGCTAAACAGTCCCAGGGCTCTCAGTCTTTCCTCTTAAGAGGAAAGTTCCAGTGCCTTCATCATCTTTGTAGCTCTCCATTGGACTCTCTCTAGTATTTCCCTATCCCTCTTGAACTGGGGAGACCAGAACTGAAAACAATACCACATTTGGTGTGGTCTCACTAGTGCAGAGTAGAGGGGGAGGAGAACCTCCATCGACCTGCTGGACACACTCTTCTTTATGCACCCCAGGATACCATTGTCCTTCCTGGCCACAAGGGCAAATTGCTGTCCCATGGATAACTTATTGTCCACCAGGACTCCAAGGTCCCTCTCCATGGGGCTGCTTTCCAGTGGGTCTACCCCTAACCTGTACCAGTCCATGGTGTTGTTCATCCACAGGTGTAGGACTCTATGCTTATCCTTGTTGAACTTCATTTGCCCAGCTCTCCAGTCTGTCCAGATTTCACTGGATGGCATCACAGCCTTCTGGTCTATCAGCCACTCCTCCCAGTTTTGTATCATCACCAAACTTGCTGAAGGTACACTCAATCCCTTCATCCACATCATTGATGAAGATGATGAATAAGACTGGACCCAGAACTGACCCTTTGGGAACACCACTACTTAGAGGTCACCAGCTGGACTCTGTACCACTGACCATAACCCTCTGAGCTCTATTGTACGACAGTTCTCAACCCATCTCACTGTCTGCTCTTCTAACCCACACTTACTGAGCTTACCCACAAGGATGTTATGGGACACAGTATCAAAAGCCTTGTGACATCAAGGTAGACAACATCCACTGCTCTCCCTGCATTTAAGCATTCAGTCACACCATCATAGAAGGCTATCAGATTAGTCAGACATGACTTTCCTTTAGTGAATCCATGTTGGCTACTGTTGATAATCTTCTTTTCTTTCATGTGCTAATGGAAACTTCCTAAAATGTTAGAATCTCTGCCATAAATGAAAAAAAATAAACATGACCACATGCTTAGAACTTTAATCACGAAATTCTGAAATGTGTTTAAGAAATTTACTACCTAACTGCTAATAATGTCTAGCATGATATCACATGATATGGATGAATGGCCAGGCCCAAGGAGTCATGATCAGTGGCAAAAAGGCTCCTAGGAAGCAAGCCACAAGTTGTGTACCTCAGTGGTCAACACTGAGGACAATAGTGCTTAACATCTTTATTAACAATCTGGATAATGGGACAGAGCACACCCTCAACAGACACAAAACTGGGAAGACTGACTGATACATCAGATATCTGTGATGTCATCCAAAGGGATGAATGCTGGACAGATGGGCTGGGGGAATCTCATTAAGTTCAACAGAGAGAAATACAAAGTCATGCACCTGAGGAGAAGCAATCCCAGGCACCAGGACATGCTGGGGGCTAAACTCTGGAGAGCATCGCTGCAGAGAAAGATCTCAAGGTTCTGGTGACCTCAAGATGATCATGACCAATACAGCCTCACAGCAAAGAAGGCCAACAGCATCCCAGTCTGCATTAGGAAGAACATTCTCTCCCAGGAATGAGAGATACATTTAGTTAATTAACAAAGATATATCCAGATACACTTTTTGTGGTAGTACTGGCAAGTCCTGTAATTTTCCTCAGTAAAAGATCAGATATCCAATTTACATAAGGTAATTAGATGCTCCTGAAATCCAACTTTGCGAAGTTCTGAGTGATTACTTGGAAAACCTTAAGTTTATGCATAATGATAAAACAGAAGTACAAACCCAGTATTTTTAAAATAATGTCCTTTAACAACTTTTGTAATTTCAAAGTATTGGTATTGCAGTCTCGAATCTAATGCCAAGAAACACCAGAAAGATTATTTCCCCTCAATAACGCCATGAGTCTCTGAAGAACCCTTTAGAAGACAGCTTCTGAAATATGGTGTTATAGTAGTTGTACCTCAGGCAGAAGCTCATTTCAAGACTGATAAAACATCCGTAATTATATCTCCTAATTTTAATTGACTTATTTTCACAATGCCTTTCATAGGTGCTGCCAAATCCAACACACCTCAGTATAAATAGGTTCATTTTTCCCTTGGGAGTCAACAAGCTAATCACAGAGTAATTCATAAAAACAGCTGGAAGTCTATATTGGACTCAAATGTTTAAAATAAATTTTGAAACACAGACAAGCTTGATCCAAAAATAATCTTTTCATAATAATCACTATTTTGTTTGCTACAGTCTACTGACTTTTACCAGAGCTGGTCTTGAGATTATACGTTACGATACTCTTGAATGCTTTACTCTGGCTTCATCATAGACCTCAAAAGAACAAGTTACTCTGTAGTTATTTCAAGAAGAAATAGCCTCCTGGATTGTTCATTATTCTAAATTAAATTAGTGCTACACAACATCATATTTTCAGCTATGCAACCTACTTTAGTTGGTTTGGACTCCCATGTGACTTCTAAAATTTTCAAATGATGGAATGCTCCAGAGTAAGTGCCACCAAGTTTCTTTCATAGGTATATTGCTTGTGTGTGCAAACAGCATAAGGATGCTGCACAATTACAACTCTTGTTTCACCAAAATTCTGTAGTGTTAACTACAAATAAAGTTTTCTTACTTGCATCTCTGTACACCACAGAATATGCATTGCATAGCACATCCTACCTGTATCAACAGTACATTATGGTGCATTGACAGAAAACATGCCAGTTGCAGGAAATTTAAGCAGACAGGAACATACTTCTTTCCAAGCAAATTATGCCATCCTTTCTCCACTTATGCAGAATTACCACAGGAGGATGAAGGTTTTGTTAATCTATCTGTCTTTCATACTCACTCTTACAGAAAGGTAAGCTATTTCCTAAAGTTAATAAATTCAAGGAATGGACTATAAATATACATAGGAAAATAACTCCATCCATTTTCTCCCTGGCCAGGTTTAGAGTACAAACTAATCCCTTTTTTATACTAAATACTATCCCTGCAGCTGAACAGTACAACATCCAATGAAAAATAGACAAACTAAGGTCCCAAAAACTATTTTAGTTTTTGAAGACAAAAGGGAAGATTACATCAGTGAAATAGATTCATTAAGAAGAATGTTTCCCAAAACTGTTGCTTGCAGTGTTTCAACATATCTATCTTCATGTTATAAAAATCCCATCCTTTCTATTCTTCCTGATTCCTCAATATGAAAATAACTTATCCTTTCAACATATATCTGCATATGTTAGAATGAGGACATCTCCCTATGTCTGATATTATGTAGACATGCATATAATTAGAGAATTTAGTCTCTGAGTACCACAGACAGGATTATAAATATCATGCAATGACTGTATAAAATACTATTCAACACTGAGAAGGTATGCCATGCTTTCTTTAGCTAACTTAACAGTTCCTTTAATCAACCCCACAAGATTCTGTGTTTGTAGCTATGGATATCACAGGAAGCTGTATAAATACCAGGGATGCTTCTTCAGAACAGATATTCAGACTGATATTTACATGGTAGATTATATTTAACAAATCCACTCCAGTCAGTACTCAGCGTATCTGTTCCACTGAGAAAGTAAACCTCCATCCTATCAAGCTTCTAATATCACCATATCCTATGACTACTCAGCCAAGGGATCATACTGACATTGTGAGAACTGAAATATATCATAGGTGACAAATTTCAGATAACTGTGGGGATATCTCAATGTAAATTCTCCTGCTTATTTTTTCTTCCTCACAACTTCTTCAGCTGCCCTTCCAAAATAGCCAACTTTCCAACTTAGCTGTAGAGAATTTAGTTGTATTTTTCAAAACTTCTTATTTCCTTGGGGGTTTTTTAAGAGAGAAGGGAAGTAAATTTCCCAGATAACTGTTTTGAATGTAGTATATTATGCTTTAAGTGCCAATTGCCTGTAATGAGTGTACCACTTTAAAATTAAATAATACTTTATCCTTTTAACAAAAAAAAACCCCAAAAACCAAAAATCAAACAAACAAAAAAACCCACACAAACAAACAAAAAACCCCAATATTTTCTCATCAGAAACCACTATCAGTACAGATGGGTAAAGAAAAAATAATCATGCTGACAAACTTAACTATACAGGAACCTGGAAAACTCATAAAATTGCTTTAAGAGGAAAATATTATTTAATATTGCATACATATTTTCAAACATCAGTTAAATCTTATGAATTCTAAGAAAAGCTGTCTTCATAATATTTCCACTAAGAATAGAATCACAAAGCCTCATAAATCTTGAGAGTTTATCATAGCCTCCTTTCCAGCACAAATTTTGAGTCCAAAGATAAACTTTCAGTAATAATCTAAAACTTGTGAGAGCTTATCCAGACTGAACTTCTGAATCCATTCCATTGCTAATTGTCTCATCAAGCCCTTCCTTCATGGATCAATAAAAGCACAAGATACAGCAACAGCTGCACTCTAAGTACCGGCTGTATAAGCAGCTTGTTCCTACCATTGTGCAGTTTTGATGCAAAGGCTCTGGCTATCAGAGGGCAAATTTCTTGCCTGTACTGAAATTATTCCCTTGTAATTTTTTTAGAATTTCTATAGCTCAGCTGAACTGAAAATATATATATATAACTTTCAGATAGAATAATATGTTATGTTATATGTAAAAGAAAGTAGATGGATGATGATAATGTGTGGGCAAATGGAATATATATGGAGAAATGCCATTCTACTTTTCTGATATTTCTATCATGTAATTTTTCTTCACTCACCATAAAACCATCCAGGTAAATAACAAGAAGGTCTCTTCCAAACAAAAGAAAGGACACAGAAAGAAGGCTGGGCTAGATGGTTTCATAGAGCCTAACTTTATCCCCATGGAGACTAACTATGTTAAGTCTGTGGTCAGATAAATAACACAGGCTCCTCCAAGTGAGAGCTCATGTCTGTCTTTTGACAGCTAGAAAGCTCTGTTGCTTTGCCAAGCTTAATCTGCAATGATGAGCTCAAAGTTCTCTAAAAACCTCTAGAAAAGTCTGGTTTTTAAAATTTAGACTCATATGTGACCCAAATATATTAAGTCTGAATTTTGAAGTGGCACAACTGACAAGAGATCTTTTGTGAAGGTGTGATTTCATCTCAAAATTTATGAGGTTTTGCAGATATTTCTTTTATATCCTGCCTCAGGTTGCTTAAGAAATAGAAAAAAAAAATCTTATTTGATATTTCTTGTATTCTGCTTCAGAGCAATTCAAAAGTGAAAAAAATATAAAGGAATGTGTGTATGTATCAGTCAGACTGAGTTTTAAAGTTTCAGAGCACGTTTGGGCTGAGAGGGTGAGGATGGGAGTTCTTGTGCAATGCAAGCAATCTGCCCCATTGCTGTCTTCACCCTTACTTAACTTGTTTTCTATTTTACTTGTTTTCTTTAAAGCAGTTCTCATACAGACTTCTATGGGGAATGGCTGGCACCTGTAGATCATTTCATCAGGATCAGACAGATGAAATTACACTGTCTGCAACTCCAGAATTTTCCTGCAGATTATTTATTAATTCTTTATTTCATGTTTAGTGCTGAGCAACCTAATCAAAAAGAATCAAACAGGGAAAGGAACTGTTGAGAAATTTTCATGGTACCCCTCAAGGCAAATAAAACAAATGTAAAAGAAAAATGTAATGAACAATTAATTGTTCAGACTCATACCACAATAAACAGTCCTACATGGAGTCTGAAAAAATGCAAAAAATTACAGGTAGATTCCTTATACACATTTGCACTAACACCAATCCCAAGAGCAGGCCCTGGGTCCATCACTCATAGCAACTCTGCTGCCCAAAGGTAACCTCTGACCTTGGGCCCCTGAGTGCTCCCATTCCACAATAGTCTACAAGACAATACTGAGGCTGTTTCTTATCACAACACCACGGGAAACTTCACTCTCTTGCAAGAAGTCTGTTCTGTCTCTGACATTACTGTTTCCGTACAGTTTAGCCGCTTCTTGCAGTTGGGCCTCTTGCCCTCCGTGGCAGAGCATTCCTCAGTCACAAATTACCACTGCTGAGCAGTTACAACTAGAATTTTCCCTTAAGAAGGGGGGAGATCCATTCCTTTTTACTGTTGACTTCTAGTTTGGGTCCATTTCTCTCTCTCCCTCATTCTTTTCATTTCCCCAGTTGCCACCATCTTCCAGTGCCTTTACCCTAACAAGAATTTGCATTGATTTGCAAGTGTCTTACTTCTCCCCATTTTTCACAAACATGAGCAGGAAAAGAAAGTGAGGAAGTCCTTACTCTAGGCTGCCTCCTCACCACAAAAGGGGTTAAGCTAATGTGCTTCATATGCTTTTTTTCCAGGAGGATGCTCAAGCACAGAGAACACACAGCTAAAAATTTAACACCTCTATCAGCCTGCAGAGGACTGGAGTGGATCAGCTGCTACAATGTTTAATTCATATGCAGACAGGTGCTGAGTGGTGGCAGGTTTTTAGGCCAGAGAAATGTTTTCCTTGGCAATTAGCCCCACATTCCTAATTCCCTCCAGGGTGTTTTTATTTCAGACAGAACAATAACACATTGCACCAAGAAGCCAGCCAGTTAGGCATGAAGGGCTGGCATTTACTAGAAAAGCAAAACATCTTTATCACATAACCATACTTCTAGATCCAGAATATGGGGGGTGGGGAAGAAAATTTAGCTTCACTTTGTGTTGTCTAGCTTTTATCAACTACAGAGCTTTTTCCCTTGCATGGGGCAGAGCCATGATTAATCTCAAAATTTCCAGTTCCCTGTCTTATTTGTAGTGGTACATTTCCTCTCCTGTTTGTACGGAGTTTTCTATTAAAATTAAATTGACATACAAATACTATGTCCTTTATGCACACATAAAGTGGGGACTGGAGGAGCTGGAGCTCCTGGGAACAGAACTGGAAACAAATACAATGCTGAAGCCTCATTCTCGTTATAAAGACTATGTAGCAGATTCACCAGTAAAGGTTCCTGAATTTAATCTACATGGCAAAAGCATTGGTTCACTTGAAGGAAAAAACTTCTCCTCTGCTATACAAATAAGAAACCAACTCTATTATTTGCTTCATCTGCCAAAAGCGTGAACCCCACCTACTCCACAGAAAAAGCACATTTACAAAAACATTTCAGAAGACTCAGATAAGACAGCATCATATGGAAATAAAAAGACAAAGTATCTAGTCAATGCTGTTGCCACAGATGACTAGTGGAAATTCATTAAGCCTGACTAATTTTATTATATGCCAGGGTGCAGTAGAGTAATTTTATTATATGCAGTAGACTAATTTTATTATATGCCAGGGTGCAGTAGAGAAAATGTCATTAAGTTCTAACAACAGCCTTGAACACTTTCTAAAAAGAAAGCTTCAAAATTTGAGAATACATTCTAGTGACACAAAGCCAATTAACTTCAGAGTTTATGAGGTTTCTCAATCATGCACAGCAGCATTTAATAAATGTAATTTAATTAAAAGTAAAAGGACAAAGAACATAATGCAGTGTAACCTGCTGTTACCTACAAGAAGAAAACAATAAAAGTGTGGGAAGGAAATGGAAATGGAAAACATCTTTGTGTCCATCAGTTAGAGAGGTGCTGAGTAATTAAATTGAGATCTCTTCTGTCTTAAAAATGTACAAAACTGAAGAATATGAACTTAAACTGGTACGATTTTGTCTCATTTAACTGCCATTGAGAAGCAACAATAAACTCAATGCTGCCTCTCACTGGGCAAGCAACACCAGTTCTGCACTGATCAATGAATTATAGCTGTGACCTAAAATCTTGCTCACTTTCTCTGTTGCCTTTCATCTAACCACAGCAGTGATATTTCCTAGCACATTTTAGAGCCTGCATATTTCATTCTCTTTTCTCAAACTACTGCCAGAACAGCTCTCACTTATTACTACAGAGTGCTTCTCCTTGACATGTCTTTCTTATGAAGTTAACCTATTGACATCTTTGCTTCATCTGTGTCAAAAATACTCTACAGCAGGACAAAATAGCACCTTCTAAGTACTGCAAAAACAGTTCTCTGTCAAATGAGCATAGCATAACTTCCTGGAAATTCATGTAATAGGCTGAAAACACTTCTCCACTCACAGAAATCTTATTCAACCCAAGCATCAGTTCAAATGCCAACTTCCTTCTCTTTCACCCTCTGTCCTCCCAAAAAGTAGAATCTGAAAAAAATTGGTCTAGAAAATATAAATATCCTATAGGTTTACTGAGCACATAACCAGTTTCTGCAGTTATGAATCCACCAAAATGTTTCTGAAAATTTGTTAGCTGAACAACCTAATCTTGAATCAAGGGACATTCTATTTTTGTCAGATACACAGTTAGCATCCAGCTTAGTCTTCCCTGCAGCACATGCTCATATCCACAGTCATGCTAATACAAAATAAAAGTAGTAAGAACTTGGTGAATAGTCCTTAGGAGGTTATAAAGAATCATAGAATCATTGAGGTTGGAAAAGACCTTTAAAATCATCAAGTCCAACCATAAACTTAACTCTGCCATGTACCTAAGTGACACATGCTCACATCTTTTAAATACCTCCAATGGTGGTGACTCAACCACCTACCTCCCAGGGCAGTCAGTTGCAATTATTGGTAACCTATTCAGTGATTAAATTTTTCCTAATATCCAACCTACACCTCCCCTAACACAACTTGAGGCCATTTTCTCTCATCCTGTCACTTGCTACTTAGGAAAAGAGACCAACACCTGCCTCAGTACAGCCTCCTGTCACACAGTTATAGAAAGTGGTAAGGTCTCCCTTCAGCCTCCTTTTCTTCAGATTAACAACCCCAGTTCCCTCATCTGCTCCTCATAAAACTTATTCCCTAGAAGGCAATCCCTTTGTTGCCCTTCTTTGGACACATTCCAGCACGCCCATGTATTTTGTGTAGTGAGGGGGCCAAAACTGTATTCCAGGTGTGGCCTCAACAGTGCCGAGTACAGGGGGACAATCACTTCCCTAGTCCTGCTGGCCACACTATTTCTGATATAAGCCAGGATGCTAATGGCCTTCTTGGCCATCTGGACATAGAGTTTATATTCAGCCAGCTATTGACCAACACCCTCAGGTTCTTTTCATCTGGGCAGCTTTCCAGCCACTCTTCCCCAAGACTGTAGCATTGCATGAGGTTATTGTGACCAAAATGCAAGACCTGGATGTTTTCCTATCCATAGCCCACACCTCTCTTCATATGCTATTAAAAACTTAGCTTTTAGCTGGATCAGGTACATACCATCTATACTGTAAAATTCTAGGTCCAAATCACACAATTTACATCCAAATTTCAAATTTTCTAGTTTACCTCTAGGGATTTGAGACTATCTATAATCAGAAAATGGTGCTTTAATATGAAGATACTTTTCAGGATAAAAAAAACCCAACCAAACAAACAAACAAAAACAAAACCAAACCAAACCAAAACAAAACAAAACAAAAACAGTCATTTCACAGGAACTCCAAATGATTTTCAAGAACTGAAAGTAAAAAAAAAAAAACCAACCTTTGGGTTAGAAAGTTCTTGCAAGCAGCCCCAAGGGCCAGGAAAAAAAACAATCAAAAAGACTGAAGGAAATAAAAAAGTTAGCTGACAAGATTTTTTAAGAGATTCAGCAAGACAAATGTTTGAATTCAAGGCTCAAAATACAGACAAAATTATTTTCTACTTAAAGACAAGTTTTGGAAGAAAACTCTGTACAGAAGCTTGGATTCTTCTATATCTTTTATCGTTCAACTTCACTCTAAGATTCCACTACATGTAGTATTCATACTATGGACTATATCAAGATTTCCAACATCCTACCTAGGAAGACTTCAATATGACTTCTCTCAACCTTTTCTTCCAGAGACAAAAATGAACCCCATTATGCTCTAGACATAGTTTTCATTAAACAGCTTTTGTAAATTCTGGAGAAATGTGAAGAATGTAAGAGTAGTTCTTGCAGCCTCCTGCACTCAAGGCAACTTATTTCTGCCTCTTATTTTTCTAAATCAATATTCAAACAGGAAACAAACTATTTTTCTTTATTTGAAAGCAACACTTTTGAGATGAGCTCTCAATGCCACAGGATGAAGCATCAGGAGGGTACCAGACAACTTCTACGTATCATTAGAAAAAACTCCACTTTCTCTCCATCCCTTTGCAATCCAGAATGGGCAAACAGTGAATGGGCTGGGAAAAATGGCAAACAGAAAAGCACAACAGCAGAATCTGCTGAACAGGGCTGTCTTCTTCTACTTTGCTACAAGTTTTGAATTGTGTTCTCCAATAAAGCAGGAAAATGAAACATTTTTCCACAAAAGAGAATTACATCAAATTTTGATGTTATAATAAAATAGCTTTCTTTGATGGAAGCACATTTTGCTAGAAATGTTTCTATTGGCTAAATGTGAATCGGTGTTTGCAGTAAGAGAAAATAAGGACATAAACTATTTCTGTTCAGGAACAAGCAAGAAACAGGGCACAAACTATCATTCTCTGAATCATAGAATTCACCCCTCAGAGCTCCTTCTAGGAAATGTAACTAATGGAGGAAGTAAAGAATCAGTTTAATTCCACAGATGCAAGATTTCAGAGTTACATATTATTCAGATTAAAATACTATCATCACATCCCAAAGGTTTGCATTTGTAAGACCTTAATACATCTCACAGTCACCTAACAATATGACTTCCTCACAGAAGTAAATCATTAAATGAATTTAAATTATTGATTAGTTCTAAAATACCAGTTGAATTTGCAGTTACCTCCCCAAGTCTTAAAAATAATTCTTTTTATGCTGGAACATACTACATTTTAACCCAAACATGTGAATATATCCTATTAGCAAAACATGCCTTCCCTTAAAAACAAGTAAGAACTATTCAGTCCTAATGATCAGATTACATGTGCATTACATGTTAAAAGACAAATGTGTTAAGTGACATGATAGTACTTTTTAAAAATTATTTGTCTCTTCAACTTAAAATAAACAGAGACAAGCCAGGAAAACATATGAACTATGTGACCTCTATTCCCTGACTACTTTCCCACACACCCAATATACAAATAGCTCCATGCTGTTGAGGTATTTGCCTTAAGGACTTTCACTTTGTATAGCAATACATGCATTCACATGACATAACAGTCTTAATAACAAGATGCAGCACAGCAGTTGAGCTGGAAATATGTTCAATTAAGTCTTTGAACATTGTGTGCGCAGTGTTTTCATTCACAGTATGAGAGAAACACAGCACAGCAAAGCTTTCACTAAAAGTCAAAGCTGACTGAAGCCACAAGAAAACCAACTACCAGAGCAGTTCTGCTTTGAAAAGCAGTTACTAAGCAATAGCACTTTTGTGGCAAGTAAATGGAGCTAATCACTCTATATATGAAAGCATATTTGTTAATTTCTGTCGCAAAAAAAAAATACATACACAGTTGTCAATTCTGCATATAGATAGAGTACATGTATTTGACTCCCTTTGACCATAGAAGAAAAATTAATGAGTGAATCAGGTAATGTGCTTGGAATAATAAACATTGAGGATAACATTGAAAACTATGGTAAATTCCCTGTTCTGCTTCAGCTGCCCACTGTGACCTCCAAAGAAGTTACCTAGATTATTTCTATTTATGAGATTAAAAGCAGAACACATATACTACACGTTGTATGCAGAGATCACATTCTAGCCATTCTGATTGTGCTTCATGGAAGTTGAGCTGAGGATATCTGTGCACATACAACACTGTTGACTTCCACAGAGCCCTCTGTCCAACCTTTATAGCAGGACTACGCCTACAAATATGGTTCCTAAATTTGCAGAAGTGTCCCTGAATACAAGTGCATGCCTGTGTGGGAATAATCCAGGGAACAGGCTAGGCAGTCAAAATCAAAATTCTTGACAATACGCTCAGACCCATTGGCCTAAATCAATGTGAACAAATAGCTTTTTGGCTCTTATCATTTCTGGCCTGGCATAAGTGAAATGTTTCTGTATAGGCATGAAATTTATTTTTTCCTCCTCAAGTTGTACACGGATTGTTATTTTGCCTCACCAATGACTGACTGAATTATTTACTAAGCTTCTTTTACAGAATCTACAGTATATGTGATGAATCACAGAATGCTTTGGGTTGGAAGGGACCTTTAAAAGTCAGCTAGTCCAACTCCATGGAGTGAGCAGGGACATCTTCAACTAGATCAAGTTGCTCAAAGTCCCATCCAACCTGACCTTGAATGTTTCCAGGGATGGAGCATCTACCACCTCTCTGGGCAACCTGTAACAGCACTTCACTGCCATCATCATAAAAATTTCATCTTTATATTTAGTCTAAAACTACCCTCTTTTAGTTTAAAACCATTACCCCTTGTCTTGTTGCAACAGGCTCTACTAAAAAGATTGTCCCCATCATTCTTGTAGGCCCCATTTAAATACTGAAAGGCCTGTAAGGTCTCGCTGGAGCTTTCTCTTCTCCAGGCTGAACAATCCCTACTATCTCAGTTTTTCTTCATAATAGTGGTGTTACAGCCTTCTGATCATCTTTGGGCCCCCCTCTAGACCTGCTCCAACAAGTCCATGAAACGCAGGCCAGAAAGGCTGCTCTTAGATCTCAAGGCTTGATGTGCTTGAAAGGTCATCAGGGTGAAAAAGAGCCTTCCTTTTTACAGAAAAATCACAGATTTCCACAGAATTCTTTAGGGAGACACCTCTTAGAATTCAGAGACCCCCTGAAAAACATAATCAACCATAATGCAAATATTGGCATGAGATATATGGGGATGAACTTTAGATGGGAAAATACCTACAGTCCTGGCTGGAGTGGAAAAATAAAATGTTCTGAAGCAGAAGGAGAGTGTTTGAGCACTGTTTTCTCCAGAAGCATGCCTCCTATTACAGAATTTAATGCTCTATCACCCTGTCCTGGTTTGAGTGAGAACAGAACTAATTCTGTTCAGTGATTTTACTTTTCAGCTTAGTTCTTCTAATTAACTGCACTTTCTGCAGTTAGAAGCATGTTTTCACAGACAGTGTCTGCTGCTAGCAGTCCAAATAGTTCAAATTCCAGTTTGCTCACTTGAGAGAGTGTCACCTTTTCCCCTGAACGTCTTTAAGAATTGGAAACTAAAACAGACTGCCTAAATGATGTCATTACTGAGAGCAGTGTCAGTTCATGTCTTTTCATCATTTCTCTCCAAGTTAAATGCTGTACTCATCCCTTACATACCATATGTGTTATGTTACTGTTTGCTTGTTCTCACTGTTTAACTGAAAGCTCTTAGGCAACAGGTGCATCTCTGTACTATGGGCATTACATAGTTGATTTCATTACTAGGAATACTTTTGGTTTTATCTCGGGAAGTTATACTGCTCCCCTGTATGCTAATCTGACTCTACCGGATTTTAGAACTCCATTAAATTGTGACTATTGTGGACATGGTTATTACCAGAATATCATATTATTGTTATTATTTTCTAACATTTTCACTATGTGGTGTCAGATCAGTCATCAGTACAGTTATACCAGTCAGGCAGCCACCAAAAGACGTAGAGTGCGTGCCGCTTCCCTGCAACGTTCTGTGATACACTCGGTAGTTATTCAGACTTCACAAGGTTCCACGATATGCAGGAATTGTGCTGAAACTGTTCAGGCTCCTCAAGCCCTCCCAACAAGCCCTGCTGTTGTGCCAGCCCCAAACCCAAGCACTGCACCCACTCAGTCTTTGCAGGCCCCCCCAATGAGCCCTGCTGCTGCCACTTCAAAAATAAGCACCACAGCTTCTCATACTCCATAGGCTGGCCTGACGAGCCCTGCTGCTGCTGCTGATCCAGTTCTCAAAACAAGCGCTGCTGCTCCAACTCCCACAACAAGCACTGAAACTGTTCAAACTCCAGAAGCAAAGACAGCAGCTACACCGACAGCTACTGTGGCCACTCCCAGTCAATCTGCACCTGCACAAGATGCTTCTGTGAGGAAAAGAAAACAAAGAAAACAGCCAAGTCCAGCAACGGAGCAGGGAGAGGATCCTTCCCAAGCTGAATCAGAGTATGAGTCAGAACCAGATGCAAAGCTTGATGCTCCTGCATCTGGAAAGAAACACCTAACAGAAACAGATCGCCCAGTGTGGTCAGATGATAATGGAGCAGGTCCTTCTAGAACAAACTCATCAGATGTGGAGTCATCAGATGCAGAAGTTACCACCCAACCTTTACCTATGAAGGAGCTGAGAAATCTGAGAAAGGACTATATCCATCATGAAGGTAAGCCACTGACCACTTGGCTACTCCGATGCTGGGTTACTGGGGCCAAGTTCATTGAACTGAACGGCAGAGAAACCAGGTAGTTGGGATCCCTGGCCAGAGATGGAGGCATTGATCAAGAGCTTTCAAGAAATAGAAACACTATGAGTCTCTGGAGGTGACTCTTGTCAGATGTAAAATCCAGGTACCCCTACAAGGAGGACATCGAATCCTGGACAAGCAAATGGACCACCATGGAAAAAGGTATCATGTACCTGAGAAAACTAGCTGTGCAACAGGTGATTTATGGCAACAGACGAGTAGTAAACCCTGATGCAATCCCATGCCAGCAACCCATGTTGCAGAAGTTTGTGCAGAGTGCCCCATCACCCTATGCCCACACATTGTCAACAATGATCTGGAGAACAGATGGTGAGGCACCAACTGTGACTGAAGTGGCCAGGAGAGCACGACTGTATGAAGATTGTGTCACTGGTTCTTTACAGGCTTGCATATCAGCTGTGGAGAGGATGACTAAGGAAACCAAGAGATCAGTTGAAAAACTGATTGAAAAAATAGAGAGGAGGGAGAACAGATCCGATTATTCCCCTGAGTGGACCCATATTGAAGCCACAAGAAGATGCTCTTCTTCGAGACCAGCCAAACAGGAGCAGTACATGTCATAACATACCCTGTGGTCTCTTCTCCATGTCTTTGGAGAGAAGATGATCAGATGGGATGGAAAACCTACCTCCACTCTACAGGTATGAGTACTCTACCTACAAGGTAAAGCAAAGAGAAGAGAGAATTATTTCAGAAGAGAGGCTGCTTCAGTCCACTATGAGCAGTCCTTTGGTCCAAGTACATGGGACTCAGGTCAAAATGTGATTAGGAGAATGAAAATAGTAAATAGTGTAAATCCCATAAACGGTGTAATTCCTGGATCTACACATACCCTGTTAACCAGGTAAACTATGTGAACCTGGTGAACTACACAAACCTAGTTGCCAATTATGGATACTACCCTCAGAATTAGAGGGGCTCTGCCTCCAGCCAGGTGGAGGAGAGGGACAACAGAGTTTATTGGAATGTGTGGATTCGATGGCCTGGCACTTTTGAACCACAGAAGTATAAAGCCTTAGTAGATACTGGTGCGCAGTGCACCCTATTGCCATTGAATCATAGAGGGACTGAATTTGTTACTATTACTGGAATAACAGGAGGATCTCAAGAACTGACTGTAGTAGAGGCTGAAGTAAGCCTAACTGGGAATAAATAGGAGAGGCACCGTATAGTGACTGGTCCAGATGCTCCATGCATCTCTGGCGTAGACTTCCTCAAGAAAGGGTATTATAAGGACCCAAAAGGGTATTGATGGGTCTTTGGTATAGCAGCTGTAGAGACTGAGGACAAGGAACAGCTGACTATCCTACCTAAACTTTCAGAGGAGTCTGCCATTGTGGGTAAATTCTTCTAACTAACTGCACTTTCTGAAGTTAGCAACCTGTTTTTACAGACAGTGTCTGCTGCTAGCAGTGATAACATCCCATGTTTAGAGTTACTACTAAGGATTGGTGTGCAAACCAAGGCTACTGCTGGATCTTGTGTACCACATTGGGGGGTACAGGAAAGTGAAAGGCCACACCTGCAGGGAGGAGTGGACAGGGCAGGTGACCCCAAACTGACCAACGAGGTATTCCATCCCATATACATCATATTGGGTATAAAGCAGAGGGATTTGGAGGGTCTATAGGTCTTGTTAGCTTGCTAGTTTTGCTTGCTTGCTAGCTTGCTTGCTTGCTCTCTCTGGGGCATCCCAGGCTCTTCTCCCCTCTTGGACTGCTTTGCCAGCTTGCTTGGCTTGGCTCAGGTCCTTTTTTGGTTCTTTCCTCGGAGCATCCAAGGAGGACTCTTGTCTGTTCTGCCTTCAATCCCAATCAGTGTGTTCCTGAATCCGGTACCAGAATCCAGCCCCTGAACACAGCTCCCGTCTGCTGCGGGGCCCTGTCTGGTACTCCCCTGGTGCCTGCTCCATAGCATCAGTGGTGATGGTGATGTAATTACCATCAGGGGGGTTGGGTTCTATACTGGTTTTGTATATATTTGTACATATTTTACTTTACTATTATTATTGTCATTAAAGCTGTTCTAGTTTCCTTTTTTAATCACTAAGTCTCTCTCCCTTATTCCTTTTCTGTTCCCCTTTAGGAATGGAGGGGGATTAACAGAGACTGTCTGTTATAGGTCTAAGGGGCTGCCCTAATCCTAAACCATGACACACCCAGAGTCATTCTACATTTGCGAACTATAGTGTCTTTACTGTCTGTACAACACATGCAATGATAGAAACTTTATCTTATTCAGCACGGTAGAAAGAATCCTAGCATAATAACCTAGTTTTTGGGGGTTTTTTTAATTTCTGATTTGTCATTTAAAAAAAAAAAAGTTTAAGTTTTTTAAGGGAAATTAAGAAAATATTTCTTTTTGGATTTAAGATGAAACAATCATCAAAAAATACACACTATATCTCCCTTCTTGTAGGCTTCTGAAGCTGGGAAGAAAATAAAACAACAAAAAAACCAACTTGCAATCTGAGTCTACTAAGCACCCCAAAATCTTTGAAAATATTTGTGTGAAAATTGTCTAGAAAATTTTGTATAGATCTCATTTTTATGAATTTTTACTAATATGTTTGATATCTAGTCCAAACATATTAAAAAAATATAAAGCTATATTTTCAATTAAAACAGGTAAGTGTCACCTGACAAACCAGAAAAATCCAAGCAGACAAGGTATATGCTTTTTCCATTTGAATTCTTCCAAGTCTAGCCTGATTAGCTTGCAACTGTGTTTGCTCAAAGACTTCAGCCAGTGAAGTGTCTAGAAAAAGAACACACACAAAAAACCCCATCCAACAAACAAACAAACAAAAAACTGACAAAAAACATAAAGGGAATAAAGATCAATCTTTGGAATTTCCTTGAGGATAGGAAAGCGGTAGTATTAAGACAGAAATTCAATACTATCAGTATCAATGTATTCTAAAACCCAGCAATGTGAAAACAATGTATTGCTGCATATTCCTTTTTTTTTTTTTTTTTTTTAATTTTTATGCAAAGGAGAAAATACCATAATTGCTCACATCTTGTACTGTTGTGGATCATTAAATAAAATGTTCTGAAATATATGGCCATGACAACATTTTGTTACCTAAGGATGGTATGTTTTGGCTTTGATGGATAGAAGAATGCCTTCATGTCCAGAATAGAATAGATAACAGCTCTTATTAGTCATTAAAATTCCCTTAAGTTTGTTCAGGAAATAAGGTCTTGAGTGTGATATTCATAATATTCCTAACATGAGGAAGGTACAGCAGCAGTATTCTGGAGTTCGGCTTTATATTTCCTGGAATTCCTAAGTCCAGAACAGTTATGCAATGATTCAGTGTACTAGGAACTAGAACAGAGATAATACAACACAGGATTATACATCTGGGACTAAATTTCACACAGGTGAAAGGCTAACAAAATGTACACTTCCAGATACTAACATGCTAAGCAAATGAAGTAGACAACATCCACACAGAAAGTAAACCATGACGTGAATAAAAATGAGCCTTCAGAATTGTTGGCAGAATCCTGAATAAAATACCTTCAGAATAATTCCGAGTATTAGAGATAGTTTTCTATCATAGGTGTCACTGTTTAGAGCTAGACTGGCCACTAGATGAATGACAGATGCTCTCTATTAACCCCTCTCCCTTCCCAAAGAGAAAAGGAATAATGGAGAGAGATTTATGGATTAGAAAAGAAAAATAGAACAGCGTTAACTGAAATAATAACAATAACATGAAATACATACAAAACCAATATTGAATGCAACTCCCCTGATAGCACTAATGTCACTATCACTACTGATGCTGTGGTGGAGCAGGCACTGGGGAAGCCCCAAACTGGACTCAGCAATATATGGGAACTGGATTCAAGAGCTGGATTCTGTAACTGGATTCGGGAATACTCAGATCAGAATCAAAGGCAGAACAGACCTCAGATGCCCTCCTCAGAAGTCCTCCTCAGATGCCAGACACTGAAGAGCCCTTCTGATCCCTCAGCTTTATACTGAATATGGCATATAAGGAATGCAATACCTTTTTGGTCAGTTTTGGGTCACCTTTCCTGTTTGCTTCTCCCTGCATGTGCAACCTTTTACTTTCTGCGCCCTCGATGTGGTACAAGATTTAGGGGTGACCTTGGTCTGGACAAGGTATAAGCAAGACCCTTTCTGTATACCAATCCTTGGAAGTATCCTCCTGTGAACATCAAGCATTATCGCTTCTAGAAGCAGACACTGTCTGAGAAAATATGCCATTAACTTCAGAAAGTGCAGTTGCTTAGAAGAGACATCTGAAAAGTAGAATCACTGAACAGAATTAGTTCTATTCTAACTCATAACAGCAGGAGGTATCTAAAACAGTGAAGCAGACATGTAAAAGAACTCTCCTCAAAATTTTAACACTGTAAAAAAAGAAATCTTTGCATATCAGTATGATGCTCATGAGATATTTTTGCTGAATTTATTTGCCCATTTAAGTTTTAAATGTACAGAATAGTTCCCTACACTTCTAGGATTCTTAGGATATTCAAATGATAATGTGAACTTTCTCATTTTGCAACGTAAAACAAATACTAAAAACTGTAAGATGGAGTGTAATAAAGTTACTTTCTGTTCCATAGTGCCTTAAACAGAGGCTTTGAAAGTATTCACAAATATTAAGCCCATGGCTTAACTGTAATAAACCATGTAGCTATTTTCTTTGCTAATCAGGATTTCAGTGTAGTAAGATTTGTCAAAAATGCTTAAGGACACACAAATCTACTTGGCACTTGGAAGTTCTGTACTGAAATCTTTTAAATGCTTTTGAAATCCATACCTTCAAGACATGAGACTCATATTTCTTCTGTCCTCCCTTGCCTCAGTACATCCAGCAAAGTTAAAATTAAGTTATTTCTATTGTTCTTTCTAATTATTTCCCACAGTCGGTGAGAGACATTTGAGTATAAATATCTGACAAAATTTTTACTTTATTCCACCCTTTTAATGAGGTTTCTTTACTCTATAGGTAGATAATTTTATTTTAAAACACATTACTTTTCCATCTTAGTAGGTATCTGAATCACATTTAAAAAAAAAAAAAAAAAAAGTACGCATCATTGTTTTGCAAGAAACAGTACTATGAGATGAGATATCTACTACCTATTGGAGCTGCCATCATAATTTTTAGGTAACTTGATGCAAGTTTTCATCAAGTTAAAAATGAAGGACTTTAAGGGTAATTTCTCCTCAGTAACAATGTAAATGCAGACTAAATTTACCATTCTTCAAAAAATTCCCATTTTTAAAAATCTTTCTTATTATTTTAACCTGATTATAGTTATTCCAAATACACAAAATGTGATTGAGTTTAGAAGTTTATGACCGCTGAACTTGGACAATTTTCTAACCAAGATATATCCAACTGGTAATTTACATCGCAGTTTATTTCATACTCATCTCACCCAAGTGAGAGCAGACATTGCACTATGTTGAATTTGGCTCAGAACAACATAGCTTTTTTACTTCAGGAGGCAACAGGGGGGCATAAGATTAAAAAAATAGCCATGTTGTTAAAGCATTTGCTTCCATCTCAGCAATTCCAGGCTTCTGTCACAGAATACATATGAAGTATTGGGAAGTTTGCATGATCTCTCTTAAATCTTTCTTTGATCTCTCTTAAATCTTTCTTTGAGTTCAAATTAAATGGGTTGTGAATCCTCCACTTTCTCCCATATTACAAAAAAAAACAAAACAAAACAAAAAACAAAACAAAACAAAACAAACAACAACAACAAAACTAAAACAAAAAAACCCCAACAACAACAAAAAAAATTTCAACCAGAGCCTGGGAACAATGACACTGGAACTACCTCAAAGCTTTCCCTTGTCCTGTAACAGAAGTATGAAACTTTTTAAATTCAGAGGTTTGGCTTTTTTTTTTTTCCCCTTTTATTTAAATAGTGTATTTTAGATTTTCCAATTCAGCCAGAAAGGAATGTCTGAATACCACAAGAAAGGCAATTCTTGTATAACCTCCCCACTCAGTCAAATCTAGGGAATAGAAAAGCTCATGATAAATCTTGCTCTTGATAAATTTCCTAACCAATTTACCTATCAAAGAAGTTCTAATGAGTTTGCTTTAATTTAGAATTAATAACCCTACCTGTCTAAAGAAGTCTCCAAATCTCCAGGCAATTCAAAACCAGAGCTTGAAGGGTAAAATTCCATTCCTATTACCAGCTAATTAACAACTTTCCATGCATCCTTATTAGTTGTTGCTCTGACAAAGAGATACTTATCGGGTTTGTTTTTTGTATTTCTAATAGCAAGATTTCATAAATTAGCTTTCTGCCCTATTCCTTACTACCACTTTTGGGGGGTTTTCAATGTAATGTGCTACTTCCTCTTTCTTTAAAAGTTTAACAAGGATTTCCCCAGCTGTTCCAGTAATAACAAAACTTTCTGAATGATGTCGTTTCAATATTTTGCATTCCTGTAAATACTGCATACAAGGTGAGCATGGTTAAAAATAACAAAATAAAAAAACACACACACACACACACAAAAAAAAAAAAAAAAAAAAACCACACCAAAAATCAAAAAACAAAAAACCAACCTGAAATAGCCAGCTAAATCTGAAGTGGATTAACAGGACCTTGAAAAGTCCTGCAGAAAGAACTGACCAAATTACATTGGCTGGATGGAGCACTGAGGTAAAAATATGTGGGTATACATTAGGATCAGTAGAAATTATGTATTCCAATTATAGGAGAAGTACCCTGTAGCAGATTCAAATTTATGTATTTAATAGGGCTTGATAGTGTTTGCAATTTATAGCACTCAGAACATGACATTCTGGGATCAATACTTCAAACCATGTTATCCCAGCTTTTTTGGTTTTTTTTCTAATACATCACTTCTGTGAGCTTTTCAATCACTAATAAACCTATACCCACATTGGCCAAGAAAGCGGTATGACAACAAATTGGAAAAGTAACCAGATATTTTATTGCCAGTCAAGAAAAAAGAAAGATCGGAAGCTTTTCAATAGATGTCTCCTAATAGGCATATTTACTTTCTTCCACTGCCATTCTAGTCTGGGGAAAAAAACCTTGTTTCAAAGCTTTATCCATTTTATCCCCCATTCAGAATATATTTCCTCTAATTCCTATAGAAACTAGTTATATGTGCAATGCATTTATTTTCCTTTTCATAAATGCTGCTATGTTATAAATCTATTAACTGGACATATATTTTTTGTTGTTGTTGTTTAGTAACTTTCTTAACACCTCCAAGCTCTTATTCTAAGATATCTTATTGTCTAAACCCTCAGATTGCCATTTATATTGCTCTTGGAATAACAAAATATATAAAAAAACTAAGTACAGAGTCCACGTAGAAGTAGGGCAATGCAAATAAGTAAGAAATAGCCATTCACTATAAAGAATCAAAAATAATATGGTCAGTATACAGAGAAATTTTGTGACAATCACATATTTACATCATCATGGACATCGTATCTTTGGGTCCATCTACTGGCCTTATACCTTACTACAACTCTAGACTGACGTATCACACAGGATGGCTAATGAATTTTAGTCTGCTAACAAGTATGGTAGCGATTATGGAACAAAGTGACTGAGTTTGACCCTGATTTCTTGATTGACTTTGGGGATTTCCTGATGCAAATTCCAGTTCACAGAGATACTACATATATAAGATTTCTGGAAACTCTTGGCTACGTGGAATGCCCTGAATTAACTTTGTCATAAATACTCTTGCAGTTATTGCTCAATGTTATTAGGATCTGCCAGTGGTACTCTGGCCCTTTATTCTTATGTCACTTAAAAATAATAATAGTAATAAATTATATATAAATGTCCATAGTTTTTTTTACCCATAAGTTTAAGTTTATCCTAAACACATAAAGCATGATGACTTTCAACTCATCCACAATTTCAAAATACTTCATACCTTTGTAATGGAAGCACAGTCCCTTTTATAATTAATAGAATCATAGAATCACAGAGTCATAGAACCATGGAATCATGGAATGGCAGGGGTTGGAGATCTTTGAGTCCAGCCCCCCTGCCACAGCAGGATCACCTACAGCATGCCGTACAGGAACATACCCAGGTGGGTTTTGAAAGCCTCTAGAGAAGGAGACTCCACAACCTCTCTGGGCAACTGATTGACAAGCATCTTTGTTTCTCTGTATATCATATAGTCCCCACAAAACACTCAGAAGTTCTACAGAGATCCATCCATTATGAGTTGAAAACCAGAACTTCCATCCTACATGAAGACAAAGTAACACAGGCCAAAGAAACATCTGTTACAGCCTACCTAGCCTTGACTAGAACAACAAAAAAGTAAAAATAGCTTAGCCTGTATTAATCCCTCTTATTATCTAAATTGTTTAGAACAGACAACTTTTCTGAAATGGTAGTGCCCACTTAAATACATTTACATGTATTTTAAACAAGCTAACATATGTGACAATTATAGTGGTAGTGTTTCACAATGTGTTGAGTTTATGTGGCAAGGTTTTGGTAGAGAGGGGGTTGCAGGGATGAACAGTGAGAAGATGCCAGAAGCTGCTCCTGTGTTGGACAGAGATGTTCAATCCACTCCAAGATGGATCCAATGCTGGCCAAAGCTGAGCCAGTCATCAGTGTTGGTAGCATCTCCGTGATATATAAGAGTAGAAAAGGTGTGCAACAGCAGCTGGTGGAGAGAAGACTGAGAATAAGTGAGAGAAAAGACTATGCTGACACCAAGATCAGTGAAGAAGGAGCAGGAGGAGGAGGTCCAGGCACTGGACCAGAGATTTCCCTGCAGCCTGTGGTGAAGACCAAAGTGATGCAGCTTATTCCCCTACAGTTCATGGATGTCTACAGCAGAGCAGATATCCACACTGCACCCCATGGAGGACCCCACACAGAGCAGGTGGATGTGTCCTGAAGGAAGCTGAGCCTGTAGAGAGGTCAGGCTGGAGCAAGCTCCTGGCAGAGACTGTGGCCCCATGGAGTGAAACCTACACAGAAGAGCAGGTTTTCTGGCAGGACATGTGACCCTATAGGGAACCCACACTGGAGCAGTCAGTGCCTGGACTGCAACCCATGGAAAGGACCATGCTGGAGATGTTCCTGAAGAACCTATATTGGAGACATTAAAGACCCCACAATGGAACAGATGAAGGACATGAGGAGGAAGGAGCAACAGAGACAACACATTATGAACTGATCAGAAACCCATTCCCTATCTATCTTGCATTGCTGGGGGGGGAGGGGGGGAGGTGTGTGGTAGTAGGGAAGTTAGAAGTGAAATTGAGCCTGGGAAAAAGGGAGGAGTGGAAGGAAGGTGCTTCTAGATTCGTTGTTATTTATCATTATTGTACCCTGATTGTCAGTAAATTAAATTTCTCTAGATCAAGTCTGTTTTGCCCATGATGGTAATTGTTAAGTGATCTCCCTGTCCTTGCTGCAACCCATGAGCTTTTCACTGTATTTTCTCCCCCTGTCCTGTTGAAGAGGGGGAGTGACTAGAGTGGCTTGGTGGGCACCTGGAAGCTAGCCAAGGACAACCCACCACACACAGCTTCCAGCTTGGCCCAATAAACAGATTAAAAACCATTCAAGGACCACAATTACATGCTTTTTGCTCAACCTCTTAAGCTGAATCTCTCTGTTACTTAAATTATGTCCAGTGGCTATGCCTTCCATATATCAGCCACACTGTTGATTTAGTAGGTGGACAACAGAAGAAAACCAGCATGTACTGCAAATCATATGGCAGCGAAGCAGAAATGGCAGAACATCAGTTGAGAACATCCACTGGTATGGAGGGGCACCAAGAGCTTTTGCAGTGGTGAATTTGGTAATGTCTGCAAAAGGATTGCTGAGCTTCTGCATCAGATATGTGACATTATTAACCTGCAATTTTTAATTGATACACAGTACTTAATATATAGTGACACTAGTTTCAAAATATAAAGTTTACCTCAGAGAGAAATGTATCATCACTCTTGAATTCATGGCAGTCAAATAAGCAGGAGTATTACTGCACTGGTATTATTTTGTCCCAGGAGCAGCCTGTGCCATAGTGAGTAGCAAAAGCTGGATGCTGCCATTCTGAGTTCAGATGTGCAGTTACAAGAACTCACCTTTTAAGAGGAAATCTTAATCCCTTCCTAATTACCAGTCAGCACATTTAATTAAAAAACATGTTAAATGAGCTGTTTATGCATAATCTGTGACATTCCTAGCAGTCAAAACCACGTTATATAAAGCATAATGAAAGTTCTCGCTACATATTTCAGGGCACACAAACAGAAAGTAACATTTTTCCAACACCATATTGACCAATTAAAGTATATTATTCTAGGAAGCAAGCCAAGTTCTCTCAAACTTTTATTTTTTAAGCATAAAACCTGAATATTTTTTCCAATTTTTTCTCCTTTAGGTTTTCAGTCATAAAAAGAAAAAATTCTAATGAGGAATGATAAGTCTTTCTTTGCAGGAATAAAATAAACAAAATAAAGACAGTCTGTTGAAAAGCAATACTGAATTTTGAAAATATGTGAGTATCATTTAGAAGCAGTTTTGCAGCACTGCTTGATGATGGAGGAAACTGCTAATATGTGAGGAAAAAATATCTAGACCACCATTTCAAATCTAGATCAGTGACTTCAACAGGTTCTCTCCAGTCTGTTTTCTATACATCTAAGTCTGTACCATGGCAACAACTTAGTAGATATTATCTGGTATTTGAAATCACATGTGACAACACAGTATAAAATGTCCCAGCAGCTCCAACTCAGGATATCTGCACAGATCAATGAGGGGAGCTCAAGCACTAAACTGGTGTAATGTTTTGGTTTGTGCTGGAGTTGATTTTCTTCATCACAGCTCATTTGGTGCCATGTTCTGGATTTGTTGCCAAAACAGTGCTGATAACACACTCATATTTTAGTAACTGCTGAGCAGTGCTTACACAGCATTGAGGACTTCTCTGTTTCACACAGTGCCCTGCCAGTGACTAGGGCTGGGGGTGAACAAGAGGTTGGAAGGGGATGAAGCTGGGAAAGCTGACCCCTACTGACTAAAGGGTTATCCTATACCATATGGCATCATGCTCAGGAATAAAAGCTGTGGGAAAAGAAGGAAAGGGGGGATATTTGTAATTGTGTCTTCCCAAGTAATTGTTATGCATGATGAAGCTTTCCTAACAATATATAAATATTTGCCTGTCAGTGGGAAGTACTGAATTAACTAATTTTATTCTGCTTGTGTGCATAGCTTTTCCTTTACCTGTTGAGATATCTTTATCTCAAACCATGAGTTTTATCACTTTTTCATTTCTGAATCTCTCCCCTATCCCACTTGCAGAGGAATGAGTGATCAGCTCTGTGTGGCTTAACTGCCTACCAGGGTTAACCCATAACAGTTGGACTAGCAATGTGGCATTCCTAATATAATGTATTTGTGTCTAAGGCATGTACTGTAATAAGTATATTATACACAGTCCTGAAAAAATGTACAGCATCTCTAGCTTGTGTGTTCCAGGTCTACACTACCTTGCATAAGCATAAATGTGCTTAAAGAGATGAAACAATAACACAGAGGTGAAGATTTGCTAATCACTCTTTCATGCCTAACACATTTTGCATACTTAATTATCATGCTTAACTCTCAGTGGAAGTTATGCAGGTTTTTGTAGATTTTTTTGTAGATGAGGATTATGACCTACTGATAATGGCAAGAGAGGATCAGCTGAGGTATGGTGAAAAAAACCCCAAACTTACAAAATTTATACTATTTCCTTTACCATATGGTAGTAGAGACAGATCTTCAGTCTTTATGGCTACAAATCAGCCTTCATTGTCACTGACCTCCCTAAAAAAAGCAACCCACACTAACATGTACCTGTCAATAGACTGTATTTCTTTGATTCCATTCTTCTCAAATAATCAAAGCAGGGAAGTCCATTTGGAACCACCATGAAAACAGTACTATCAGACACAGTACTAACAGACTATCTACCAGAGAGAATAATTTTTTAAAAATCATGGATAAACTCCTTCCTCCCTTTCTCTTAGTTATTGTCTAAGAACACACTCTTATTTCTACCAGATACTGCAAATTTAGATATTCTGACAATAAATGATTCCCCTCACAAATATATAGTACACATGGTCTGAGTGAAAAGTCCCTTGTCAGGGATGATATTTTGTGAAATTCCAACACAGAATGAAGCTTTACACATATAGCCTAAGGCATCACGTTTATGCATTACATTTTTGTGCAGTTTGTGCTACACATGGATCCTGATTTAATATGTTTGCCTGTATTAGGTACATAGCCTGCAATTTAGATTCTTAATAGTGGTTTAGGCTAAAGCAGCATTCTTTTTCCTGATCAAAACTTCCTCCTCTCTTTCTAAGAAATCTCCTGTAGTCTCAGGTTCTTTCAGTCACATGACTTTAATATAACTTATTTTAATATAACTCACCTAACCCTAGTATAAGTGAAATATCCAAGGGCAGGCAAAATAGAAACAGAGGGTAGCAAAGATACTGTATATTTTTTAATTTTTATTTATTTATTCTATCAGTATCTTCTACAATTGTTACAGAAACTTGTGTACAATAAAACACATCTCTTTTTCCTTTCTTCCTGCTTGCCAGATGATAGCTACCATGCTCCTGCCCTGTGGGTCAGAATAAACAAATCAATTTATACATACAGGTTTTCAAATATACCGAAGTATATTTGGTGTAGGTGGCATGATGTTGGCAGCATAAGGGCTACAGGGGTGACTTCTGTGGGAAGAGGCTAGGGGGCTGCCCTGGGCCAGTCACAGCCAGTTCCACCAAGACATATCACAGGCCAAAGTTGAGTCCTCCAGCAAAGTTTGTGGCACATGTGCAAAACTGTATTTAAGACAGAAAACACCATAGAGAGAGAGACGAAGAGGGAACACACACAAAAGTGAGAAACAAGAGGGAACACTTCAGAGAAAGAGAAGAGGGGGGAGGTGCTCCAGCTGCCAGAGCAGAGATTTCCTGCATCCCGTAGAGGACCTGCACCATTTCAGATAGTCACTGTAGTTCATGGACAACGCCATGCTGGAGCAGACTGGTATTCCTGAAGGAATTGCAACCTATGTAGAGCACACAGTAGAACAAATTTTCTTGACAGGAACTGCAGACTGTAGAGAAGACCGATGCTGGAGCAGGCAAAAAGTGCAAGGAGAAAGGAGCATCAGAGAAGGACTGTTATGGACTAACTGCAGCACCCTGTTCCCCCTGCCTCTGTGGCACTTAAGATTGGGGTGTAGTGGGAGACTGGAGTGAAGGAGTTGCATCTGGGAAAGGGGGAGGGAAAGGTGTTACTTTAATATTTATCATCACTTCCCACTACTCAAATTAGTGATTATATTTTTATTTTAATTGGCAATCAATTCCCCAGGATGAGTCTGTTTTGCCTACAACAGTTATTGGTAAGCAATTTTCCTATCTTTATCACAATCCATCAGCTTTCTTGTTCCCGATCTTCCTGTTTTCTCCTCCCATCCTGGGGGAGGATGAGCAAGCAGTTGGGTGGGGGTTTGGCTGTTAGCTGAGGCTAAACCACAACATGAAGCCATAAGCATGTTTAGCTTCACTGCAATGTTTACAAACCATTTTATTATGCTACTGGTAAGAAGGAGCCACACTGGACTAATCTGTACATTAAGAATTACATCTTTAGTCATCATTATAGTCACACCTCTGAGATACAAATAAATAACTAATACCCCAACAAGAATGGTCTACCCAGCCCAAACATGAGGCTCCTTTGCCAGTACTGGTGATGCTATGCAGATAGAACAGGTCACAATCTGAAACCTAGAAATTGTTGACAAAAACAATAGGAAGATGCTTTTCCTCCTCTCAGTTCATCAACTTAAAATCCAGTATGTTCTCCACTAAAATGTGTAAGAGTTGTATAAATCTTTTAGCACACATATTTTGTTATTCTACTTTTTTTTTTTTTTTTTTATGGCATCACAGTCTGTCTGCATTAGCAAGTAATATAGTACAATTTGGGGGGTTACTCAGAAGTAGAAGAGGGGGAAGGAGAGAGAGCAAATTAGTTCATACATTCCAAGACAGGTACAGGATATGAATCAAAATATTTTAAGTGGTAGCAATTGGGAGATAAAGTGCATTCTTAATGCATTCTTAAACACTAATATGGATATTAGTTATTCAAAGAAAGTAAAAAGGAATTCCAAGGAAAAAAAATACCTGCAGCAAGATAGGATTGCTGTTCTATTTCTAATTCTTTATAAGCAATTCCATCAAAGTTAACTTCATTAAATGTGTAAGATAATGTACATTAACAAATCCTTTCTCTTTCATTCTGTACACACATGCTACATCATATTTGGTGCTTCAAGTCACAAGCCACATGTATTACATAGTTTGGGTCCCTTCTATTTTCTAACATTTGCATGCTTCCTTTTAAATAAGTAATTGAGTGACATGATGTCTGAAAATAACTGTTTTTCTATCATAGGAAGTCAAGAACATTTTTAAAATATCATGTCTGTTATTTAAATAATCATGATATATTCTAATAGATATATAAGATTTGTCTTTGAGTTTCTTTCTGTATGGCTTATTCCTCGTATAACTGACTTCAATAAAAATTTTCCAACCACAGTCATTCAGGCAAAGAAAAAATAAATACCTAGATTATGCAGCAAGATGAAATAATGGATATTCTGTACTCAAAGTGAAGGGGACACTTAGGAGCACAGTTGCTTCTTCTTTCATGAAAATGTACCATACCACTTCATTGCTCACAGGGTCAGCTAGTTTGGCAATTCGAAGACATAAAGGGAAGAAGATAAAAATAGCATCATGTTGGGAATACTGTAATAAAAATGTTCTAACACACCTTCTTTAGGAATTAGTGGGAAAAGAGAAAATTTGAGGCAGAAGAACTATGATCCTTTCATTTTTTCTCCTCTTCTGGTTTTTGAGCAGAATATCAGGTGTCAGCTACAAACTCAGCAAGAGGACAGTAGTGACACACCTACATTTTGTCCTCTAAAATAACACATATGAATGTTTGACTGGACCACCTGAACAGCAACCTGTATTGCTGTTGGCAATGCTGCTTGATACTTTTCTTGTCACTCTTTATTAGCTCACACACTTCTAGTCATTCTCAATTAAAATTATGGCTCAGATTAGTTATGTAACAAGAGATTGCATTTGGAAAACAATATGAAACACTAACACACTAGGGTCACCTATAAAAGTCCAAGTTTATGTAACTGACAACATAAGATTCTCCTGGATGATGTGGGGAAAGAAGGGTCTAATTCTTCACTCACATGAAAATGATAGGGCTGGCTCTTGACATTGAACAAATTACAGAGTTTTGGTAAGATGTGTGTAGTACGTGTGAAAATAGAAGGCCTAGAATTAGACTACTTTTTCCTTTGAGTTATCATTTCCACTTTGTACTAGAGTCCAAGTTTAGAAAAGCTCATAGTAGCTCAGTCTTTACACTCTCTTGAGTAGAGGCAAAAGCAAAGGAAAGCACTCTCTAGGTTAAGTTACATGAAATAGAAAAGCAAGACAAGAAGGCTTCAAGTAGGAGTTTGCTGCCTCCCACATAGCCTCGTCAGGCACTCCTTAATTGTAACTCCTTCCTGTGCTTTTCTCCAGAAAACCAAAAGTGGTAGCACAGATGCCGAGACTGGAGAAAATATGGAAGTTGCAGATGATTCCATTAGGAAAACAAACAAACAAACAAACCAATCTCAGAAATATGAGGCTCATGAGCAACATGAGGATTCACCAACAGAAAACCTTGCATATCAATGTTTGTGCTGCTATATCTAACGTAGCATACAAGTATCATAAAGAAGTTGATTATTCTGTACATATTACAATCTTTCTTGTATGAGGTGAACAAGATATAGGTTTAAACATAGATGTTTTTACATAACACAATAGCATGAGAATGTGGAATACACTACTTTTCTCCGTAAGATACAGATTCACAATCTACCAATTAATAACTAATAAACAACAAGCCTCTAAAAGCTACAATGTCCAGAAGTTTACATGATAAATAGACAAAATCAGTAAAGCTAAAAGATTGTCAGCTTCTTCTCAATAAAAAAGGCTTACAGAAGACCAAGATTTGAAACACATAGTACCCAGCTGTGATCTGCCATTCAGAGTAGCAGTGTTTTGTCTAAAGACACTTTTCAATGCTATGTAAGGAATTTCAGGTATTTGTTCTTATTCCAGTTATTTTGCCTTCCCCAGATCATTAAGCCATAGGTTTGGATCATTGTACCATGGAAATAGTTAAAAGAACATACTGTTATCATAATTGTTGTGGGGCCTATGCAATCAAGAGTTCAACAAGGCTACAAGAAAGAGCACCTCTGAAAGACAAAATAATCTACATGAGGAAAATTTTCCTTTGATTCACTGTTAGTTCTTCTTTTATGTAGTTCCCTATGCTCCTAGCTGCTGCAGTGTGGCTTGCCAATATATGAAGTACAGTCACTTTTTCCCAATTATCTGGTTATTTCTGAATGGGGGAGGGAGGTGTACTTGGTACAGCTTCCAGGTCAGAGCAAAAAGACCTCCTTTTTCACTTTCTGCATTAGAATCACAGAATGTTAGGGGTTAGAAAGGACCTCAAAAAATCATCTAGACCAACCTACCTGCCAGAGCAGAATCATCTAGATTAGGTCACACAGGAACACATCCAGGTGGGTTTTGAATGACTCCAGAGGAGACTCCACAACCTCCCTGGGCAGCCTGTTCCAGTGTTCTGTCACCCTCATCTGAAAAAGTTTCTCCTTACGTTTACATGGAACCTCCTATGTTCCAGCTTGCACCCATTGCCCTGTGTCCAATCATTGGTAATCACTGAGAAGAGCCTGGGTCTATCCTCCTGACACTTGTCATTTACATGTTTATAAACATTAATGAGGTCACCCCTCAGTCTCCTCCAAGCTAAGGAGACCCATCTCCCTCTGCCTTTCCTCCTAAGGGAAGATGTTCAACTCCATTAATCATTTTTGTGTCTCTGTGCTGGATTCTTTCAAGCAGTTCCCTGTCCTTCTTGAATTGAGGGGCCCAAAACTGGACACAATAGTCCAGATGTAGCCTCACCAGGGCAGAGTAGAGGGGGAGGAGAACCTGTGTCGACCTACTAACCAAACCCTTTCTAATACACCCCAGGATGCCTTTGGCCTTCTAGGCCACAAGGGCACAATGCTGGCTAATGGTCATCCTGCTGTCCACCAGAACCCCCAGGTCCCTTTCCCCTATGCTGCTTTCCAACAGGTTAGTCCCCAACCTATACCGGTACAGGGGGTTGTTCTTTCCCAGATACAAGACTCTACACTTGCCCTTGTTATATTTCATTACATTTCTCCTCGTGTAACCCTACAGCCTGTCCAGGTCTCACTGAGTGGCAGCACAGCCCTCTGGTATGTCAGCCACTCCTAGTTTTGTGTCATCAGCAAAATTCCTGACAGTGCACTCGTTCCCTCATCTGGGTCATTGATGAATACCTCGAATAGTACTGGTCCAAATATCAACCCTTGAGAGACTTCACTAGATACAGACCTCCAACTAGACTCTGTCCCATTGACCACAACTCTCTGACTTATGTCCTTCAACTATTTTACAGACCACCTCACTATCTGATCATCCTGACCACACTTCCTCACTTCAGCTGCTAGGATGCAGGGGCGGATGGTGTCACATGTTTTACTGAAATCAAGATAACCACATCCACTGCTCTACCATCACCTATCCACCTGGTTATGTCCTCATAGAAGGCTATCAGGTTGGTCAAACATGACTTCCCCTTGGTAAAACCATGTTGGCTGTTCCTATTTAACCGTGCAGGTCTCCCGGCTCCCCTTCTTGATTTCCTAGCTATTAGGGTGATCTGATCTTGAGCTTAGAAGAAGTGGTCCTAGAGGCACAGATTTGTGGCCCAGACTGCAGAATACTATCACTATTTACTCTATAGCCACATATTCCTTACTTCTCTAATGCAGGGATCAGAGCAGGAATTGAGCAGATCACTTGAGTACTTTTTAATACTACAATTCCCACAATGAGGCAGAGGGACAGAAGAAAGGAAAAGACTCTATGACTATTACTTGATCTGGTGACAATCATGTGATCAGCCCAGATTGGTCAAGAAAGGTCTGAAAATTTCCTTTATAGTGGAAATTAGTAGGGACTGGGGAATATTTAGCTAAACAGCACAAAAGATTCTACCTATTTAGCTAGATAATTACACTGTCCTATTACTGTAGTATATGAGCTATTCACATCTGCCTAGACAAACCCTTTGGTTTCACTGTTGCACACCATTCCTGTGACTGTAAAACCTCAAATAGAAAAACATGTAATACATGTATTCTCCAAATGCAATTGTGCAAGATGATCTGACCAAACACGACTTCCCTTCCGAATACATTTACACTAATTGTTAATAACAGTAACTATATCAGTAAGGTACCAAGCATGCAATACAGCAGCCATCTTGATCAGTATCACTCTGCAAAAGTCTGAGAAAAATGTGTTTGAATACCTTCAACCAAAATAATTCCTTTGGGTATTTTTCAGAATTACAGAATTATCAAGGTTGGAAGGGGTACCTGGGTCATCTAATCAAACTAATGTACTGCTCAAAGAAGGTTGTTCAGGGTCCTGTTCAACTGAATTTTAATTACCCCTGTTCTGGTTTAGCCTTTGCTGGCAGCTAAACACCACACATCTGCTTGCCCACCACTTCACCCATCGCCTTCCACACCCCCTTCTGTGAGATGGGAAGGAAAATTGGGAGGCAGAAAAAAAGGTGAGTCTCCATGGGTTGAGATAATGACAGTTTAATAAAACAACACAAAGAGAGAAGAAAACAACAGTACTGATAGTACTGATGAAATTATATACAAAGTGAGTGACAGGCTTTACCTGTGCCCAACACACCACACTTTTCCCTACTCCAGCCACACTGAAGCTACACATGGAAGCAAGCTGAAAACAGGCACCCGGGGCTGGCCAGCCCCTCTTTGCCGTTTACATAGGGGCCATGACTCAGTATGGTATTGAATATCCCATTGGCTGGTTCAGTTGTTTATGCCAGCTGTGACCTCTCCCAGATATGGCCCCTCACAACTACGTGGGCCAGCAGCTGCTTGTGATAGTTAACCCTACCTGAACCCAGGACAACCTCCAAGGTTGAAGAAACTACAGATGCATTGAGCAATTTGCCACAGTGTTTGACTACCATCATGGTGAATTTTTTTTCTAATTTGAATTTTCCATGTTGCAGCTTGCACCTGGTGCTTCTTGTACTATCAGCACACACCTTTGAGAATAATTTGGCTTCATCTTCTCTACATCCTTCAACATGTAGATATAAACACCAGCAAAATTTACCACTAGCCTTCTTTTCCTAAGATTGAAGGGGCTCTGATCTCCCAACCTCTCTTCTCCTCACCACATACTGTGTGAAGAAGGCAAGAAATTATCAGTCAGAATGCTTTCAATACCACCCATACTTTGAGTGAGAGCATACAGTGCAGAGAAAGAAGGAGAAAAAAAAAGCAGTATTTTTGTGTCCAGGTCAAAAGTAAATATTTAAGATCCAAAAGGGGAATAGATGGAAAAATACAGCCTCTAACAGGCAGCAACTGCTTTGTTTATTCTATCTCCCATATGTGGTGCAGTCAAGAAGTCGGTTCCTGCACCTGTATGTGACATGCCAGTAATCTAACAACTAGCTTTGCCTCTGGAGCTGGGAACATCTCTACCAAAGTACTGTACAGGAATGCCGTTCTCATTAAGAGGCAGATAGCAACTGATATTGAAGATGCTTATTTTAACTATATATAAAATAAATAAAATTCTTCTCTAAGTAGTTGGAAATAAAGTCTTCTCTCTGTGCTTTTCATTTCTCTGTAGAAAGACGTGCTGGAACTAAATCAGTTACAATCATAGAACAGGTGTTCATGAAGACAAGGCACACAGAACTTTCTCAGAAAACAGGCTTCCTCTTGTGAGCTAATACACTCCTTAAATCTCCTCCCTCTCTCTTCCTCACCACACCTACAAAAGTCAGGTTGATAATCAGTAGTTTGGTGCTCCATCTTGTGGCCACCTACAAACAACGGCATTTCCAACAGCAACCCCACCCCACCTCCCTTATGTAATCATAGCATCATAGAATGGCTTGGAAAGGACCTTAAAGATTATCTAGTTCAAACCACCCTGCCATGAGCAGGGACACCTCCCACTAGACCAGGTTATTCAGAGCTTCATTCAGCCTGGTCTTAAACACTTCCAGGGATGAGGCATCCAAAATTTCTCTGGGCAACCCATTCCAGTGTCTCACCACTCCCATAGTAAAGAATTTCTTTCTAATGTCTAATCTAAATCTCCCCTGCTCTAGTTTAAAACCATTGCCCCTTGTCTATCATTACATTTACTTATAAAAAGTCCCTCTCCAGCTCTCCTGTAGGCTCCCTTCAGGTACTGGAGGCCACTACAATGTCTCCCAAGAGCCTTCTCTTTGTCATCTTTGTGTCCCTCCTCTGTACCCACTCCAACAGATCCATGTCCTTCTTGTGCTGGAGGCTCCAGAGACAGATGCAGTTATCCATGTGGGGTCTCACAAGAGCAGAGTAGAGAGGCAGAATCACCTCCCTTGACCTGCTGGCCATGCATCTTTTGATAAAGCCCAGGATATGGTTGGCTTTTTGGGCTGCCAGTGAAGAAATCAGCAGTCTCTTAACAATGTAAAGACCAATATCATCTACCAGTAGTTGCACTCTATATAAAGATATAGCAGTGAAAAACTTCTTTAGAGCATTTCCTTCTCAACAGGTTCAGTTTTATTCCTACCTTGAGTCAACTGATAAAACATTTGGAAATACTGTCCTGTTACAGTGTCTGTTTCTTTTTCTCATAGCAGAAAGTAGTGGTTTAGAGTTTTAAATAATGATGTTATGGTAAGTAAAGAAGATACTTAAATAATGGTTAATTTCAGACCTCATTCAAGACAAAAAATAAAAAGCATTTTCTAGTCTTTCCGAGTGTACTGTAAAATGTATTCATAATAGGAAGCTGAGTTATCATGTTCTAACACATGTTGCACAAACTGCATTTATTTAAAGGGTAAAAAAGGAAAAAAAAAAAAAAGTTACTAAACAAAACCCCAACATTTTCTACTGACCATAAAAATCAGGTCATTTCTCAGGTTTAAATACTTTGCAAAGGTATTAAAATTGTTTAAACCATAGTCCAAATTTTCAACACCTCCACCAACTTTTCCTTTAAAACCACAAGGACCTAGAACCACACACAACAGCCAGATCATCTCTGTTAAATGCCATAACTGGGATGAAACTTAGTCACAGCTCAACATCCAGCTTTCAGAGAATAGAGAAAATGGAACAGAGCAGAACTTCTCTTTCTCCAGACTGTTCTCAGGCTTCACTAGCCAATCAGCACATCAGCCAGGAAAGCTGCCCTCCTTTGTCAACCTAATATCACAGCCTGGAAGTGTAAGGGAGGAAGACAGCTCTGTAGCTGGGCCTCACTCTGTTGGCTTACCAGAAAAGGGTATTGGGCAAAAGTTCAGAGATCATATAGACATCTGCTGGGAGCCCAGCATCTCCAAATGCCATTACTGGAAGTGACAAGTTATAGGGCCCTAGAGTATGAACCTGTAGCCAAAAGTTGTAACTATATGCTGTTAGAAAAGAAAACAAGAGAAATCAAGAGAAAAAATGTTTTCTTTACTGTTCTGAGCAATGAAATGCAAAGGCATCACTTATCTTTTCACTTTTCCTCCCATGAACTATTTAGAATAGAAGTATACATGTGAAGAAATGGACAAAAAACATTCCGTATCCCAAACCCAAAGGAAACCTTTTGGTTTCAAATATGCTAGGATTCTAAACCACATCACTAGAATGGACTCATTCCTTTAGTTATTAGTTATTACAACTCCAGTTGTAATGGAAATAAAATAAGAATATAGTACAAGACATTTAAACAAGAAAAAAAAAAAAACAACACTGTTTCTGTGCAAATAAGAGAAATCTGTAAAGGTATTCAGACAAATGTTCAGACCAAAACTGATGCACTGTCAGCTGCACAGAATTAAAATAATTTACATCAGAATACATAGAGATTTTTTTGAGGAAGATGCAGAAGAGAGATGTCAGAGGGTTATGTGTATGGGGAGAGGAGAGACCTGCTATCAATACATTGAAATCTTTACAAGCACAATCCTCTCCTTCAGTACTAAGCTCTAGCTTCCTGCCACCAACAATAAAATGGAAATCAAAGAAGGTCATGACATTTGCCAGTAGACAAAATATTTGAGAGTTATATTGAGCAGAGAGATTTTTGTGACCAACACAGTTAATAAATGACCAAAATTAACCACTGAATTGAATAATCACAAATGTATTCACCTTAGAGTAGGATCTTCATTTCTACATTCTGATTATATCTACACCTCCAGCATTAAACTAATTGATTATTTATATTTCAAATGTTTAAGGTCAGAGAATAAAATAAAATGTTACTCATTTTATGTAAAAGAATACCTAACAAATGTGAAATTAAAGTTCCTATGAATTTAAGAAAAAAATAGCATTGAATATGGAGATAAATTTTATTGCTGCAGTTTTAGTTTTCTGGGAAAAATTATACATATTCATTCTATTTCTGGGAACTAATTCTCCTATACACATAGTTATTATGCATGCATACCTGTCTCTTCAAGACACTTCCCTGGGGGTCTTTGGTGGTCTCTGGGGAGCCTAGTGTTTGTTAGAAGAGGGGTCTCTTAATGTCCTTTACATGAAACTTTGAGGCTTCCTTCCACATAAGGTTGTATCTTAGCCCATCTCTCTGTAGAATCCTTCTTAACTGGCATCCACTAATCTCTGTACTCCTCCAGGATGCCAGCCACAGTTGATGTCCTTGATTGTGTTCTTATCTGAGGCCCCATATGACATCTGCCTCCTCCAGAATGTGCCAGTCACAGCTGCAAAGTTGATATCCTATCACTAGTTACCTGGGAGAAGAGACCAACAGCCTTTTCACTACGACATCCTTTCAGGTAGTTATAGAGAGCAATAAGGTCTCAGCCTCCTCTTCTTGAGACTAAACAATCCTAGGTCCCTCATGTGCTCCTCATAAGACATTTTCTCCAGACCCTTTACTAGTTTGCTGCCCTCCTCCGAACTCACTCCAGCACCCCAAACTGAACACATTACTCAAGCTGGAGCTTCACCAGCACTGAGTACAGGGGCATGATCACTTCTCCATTCCTGCCGGGCACACTGTTTTTGATACAGACCAGGATGCCATTGGCCTTCTTGGCCACCTGGGCACACTACTGGCTCATGGTTAGCTGACTGTCCATCAGCACCCCCTCCAGTCCTTTTCTGCCACTCAGCTTTCCAGACACTCCTCCCCAAGCCTGTAGCATTGCCTGAGATTGTGACTGAAATGCAGGACCCAGAACTTGGCCTTGTTAACCCTCATACCATTGACCTTGGCCTGTTGATCCAAACTGTCCAGATCTCTCTGTAGAGCCTTCCTACCCACAAGCAGATCAACACTCCTGCTCAATTTGGTGTTATCTGCAAACTTGATGAAGGTGTACTCAATCCCCTCATCCGGATCATTAATAAAGATATTAAACAAGACTGGTCCCAAAAATTAGCCCCAAAGAACAGCGTTAGTGATCAGTCACCAACTGGATTTAGCTCCGTTCACCACAACTCTCTGGGCTTGGCCACCCAGACAGTTTTTAACCTAGAAAAGAGTACACTCATCCAAGCCATGAGCTGTCAACTTCTCCAGAAGAATGCTGTTGGAGACTGTCAAAGGTTTTACTGAAGTCCAGGTAGACATCGCAGCATTTCCCTCATCCCTAGGCGGGTCACCTGTCAGAGGAGATCAGATTCATTAAGCAAGACCTGCCCTTCATGAACCCATGTTGTCTTCTATGTGCTGTGTGAGCACACCCAAGATGAACCACTCCATAATCTTCCCTGGTACCAAGGTCAGGATGACAGGCCTGTAGTTCCCTGGATCGTATTTCTGGCCCTTCTTGTAGATGGGCGTCACATTGGTGAGTTTCCAGTCATCTGGGACCTCCCCTGTTATCCAGGACTGTTGATAAATGATGGAGAGTGGCCTGACAAGCTCCTGCACCAGCTCACTCAGCACTTTCAGGTGGATCACATCTGGCCTCATAAATTTGTTAAGTGCCCAGCTGGCATAGCAAGTCATTAATTGCTTCCTCCTGGATTATGGGGGGTTTGTTCTGCTCTCCATCCCTGTCTTCCAGCTCAGGGTGCTGAATACTGATGAAGTGCATAATCCAATAACCATTTATTAATCAGGCATTCTTTATTGTGTCATGAGGCACATGGGGGATCTCTCCTCCTAACACACACACTAGGGTTCAGAGAATTACACACATGCATTACACTTCTAGGAAACCTATTACATATTCAATAGAATTCTGGGAAACCATTATCATAACACTGCCCATTGTCAAATGCACACATCCTCATGCTAGTGGGCTCTTGTCATCCTCCGGTGGTCTCTGAGAGGAAGATCAAACTCTTCCTCATCTTTGAATTTTTCACCTTGTTGGTTTTTGGCTTGCCTTGCAGTCCCATACCTGTCCAGACTTGTTTCGTGGTTTCTTGGACTATGTTACTAAAGACTACATTGTTTTTGCAGTTTCAAGCATGTTATTTTGTACAGTGTGTTATTTTGCGTAACTGTTGTTAAGTGCTTCCTTGTTGTTTATTCCTCCTATCAATACCCTGAGTATAATTCATCTGACTATTGAAGTCCTGGAGGAAATTAATTTGATCCAAAAGCAGATACTCAAAAGGAGAGGGCTTCAGAAACAGTTCTTTGATATTAAGTATGAAGTTGGCATGGCCCAGGTGGAGTCAAAGTAAATTACAGACAAACATTTTTTTTTTTCAATTGTAGAAAGAGGATAAAAAGACAATCCAAGGTCATCAAAGTTTCCAAAGTATAAAAGACCCAGAGTAAGCAAAGGAGGTGGGAAAGGGGTTGGGAGAGAAGGATTTTGCCCCACTGTTGTCCTAAAAATGGATTTTTTTCCAGTGTGCAAAATCCAGTCCACACACAGAGACAAGATATCAGGCTTATCACAATCTTGCACAGGATCATGTGCTATCAGACCAATGGCAAGAAAACTAGCACACCATAGTGACAAAGCAGAGAATATTTATACACCGAAAGTTGAGACATTGTATCAATTGTCCCTGATTGGGTGTTTTGGTTTCAGGGTTCGATTTGACAAAGATTTACTGTAAACTGACTTAATTCCCCCAAAAGTCCCCTTCAGGGGGACTCCACCTCTTCTTGTTAATTGATGCTGGTATGGGGTGTTGCTGTACCTTTTGTTACCTGTAGGGTTAATAATACATTCTTTAGTAGAGCTGGTCTATCAGCCCATCAATTATCATGCAAAGTACAGTCATTTTGTGTTCCTTTAATACTACAACTGACATATTGTTCTCCCATTATTCAAGCATTTGTGTGTGGTGAACTGATGTAAGAGAAGCTTCCTCTGTGACTTATTTGTGGCATAAGTAGCAAGTGGCAGTTAAGTTAAAGCTGCTTACTGAATAAATTACAGTACATTTTGGGCGAGGGGGGAGGTGTGGTGTGTAAACTGATGCATATATTAGCCTGTAAGTAAAGGTAAGAAAAGCACAAAGCCTGGTATCTCGCCTCTGTGTGTGGGCTGGATTTTGTACACTGGAAAAAAATCAGTTTTGGGGACAACAATTTGGCATTAAAAACTCTTCCTAGAAAGTAACATGAGTTTAAATTCCTTTACTAGGGTTTCACTTGTTTAGGATATATCCTTAAAAACTGAAATAAATTTGGTGGGGATCCTCTGACAAAAAAAATAAATCACAGTAATACTGTCAACAATGCCACTTTATAATCTATGTGATTCAAAGTTTCCAAGCTCCCTTGTTTTTTATCACTCCTCACCGAAGTGGGAGTCTAGGTGCAGTTGGGCAAGTATTCTGAGATAAACTCAATAACAAGGTAGTGCTATTAAGCAGGTATTCTTCAATGCAGGGCTGAATGTACAGGGAATCACTTCTCCAGTTTTGCATACCTATGGAGTCTAGGTACCTAGTTTATATGCAGGCTAAACATACATGTTCATTATATTTCCTACAAAGGGCAGTCTTATGCTAATGGATTCCTGGAATTCATTTACATAGTCCAAGCATGCGTAATAAAATTAGGGTTAGGGTCTTTTCTCCCTCCGGTTTACTTCATCTTCTCTTCATCGCTATGTTCTTTTGGTGACCTAAAGCCTAAAATTCTTATTCTTGCCACAAAACCAGTTCTTGTCTGTTGGGCATGCTCGGGTGACTCAAGATGTTCTGTTTTCCCATCCCTGGAGATAACCTCTATCTACATGGTTATAAATTTCACAGTATGCTCATACTATACAACTACGCATTCATGGTTACTGCTTGTTTAAAGATTAGTAAAACTCCACCAGACATCCTGTCTCCTGCCTTCGTAGGTGAGGGGTAGAAATGGCCAGAGAACGGAATTCTGTGTTACAGTTAATGTTATTTTGTAGGCAGACAGAAAAATGGGATGAGATAGGATATGTGGATTTGGTTGTTTTGGTTGGTTTTTGGTTGGTTGGTTTTGTTATTTTGGTTTGGTTTTGCCTTTTTTTCAGTTTTCTTTGTTTTATGCTTTGTTTTTGGTTTGGTTTGGTTGGTTTTGTTTCTTTTTTATATGTTGTGGAATTCTCATGATATTAGAAAGAAATGTAAACTGATAGATGATGTTGCGACTGGTATTATTGATACAGCAGAAAGTAGGATGAATAAAGAGAAGATGGAATGTTGCTCTGGATGTAAAATTGAGAGAGTTTGTGCAAGAAGGGACAGAGCATGGGATGAAGCCCCAGAGCAGCTCAAGCTTCAAAGCAGACCTTCCTGGACCTCTCTTCTTCATCAAGCTACTGAAAAAAAGATAATGTATAATATTAAAAAAAAAAAAAAAAAAATTTAAAAAAATCCATTAGATTATCAAATATGTTATTTTTATTTAAATGAGTAAGAAAAACTCAGTGGTTAAGATAATAAGATGTATGAAAGGCTTAAATATAACTCATAATTATTTTCCTATAGTTGCACCCAACAACATGGTATGATCTGACTCCTAAAAATGTCACTTCTAGGTCCAAGTCCTGACTGTTCACTCTCTTCTCTTCACAGCAGACTGAGAGTTTTTTCAGATAAATAGCAGGGCTGGAGTTCCCTCTTGTAAATCTTGAGCACTCTATATCACACAGGCTTGTGAACCTCCTCTCCCACAGCACAGCCTCCCAAGACAGAGTAATGAGCTCCCTTTTCCTCCAGGAAGGTCTGTCTAATTTCCTTCTTACACAGAAATACAGCCCAAACGGAGAAACAAGCAAAGTGAAAGTACAGCTCATTGAACTGTAATTTACCATTCTTGATGGTCCACATGGCTATGAAACTGAAGTGTCAGAATGTCATTGCAGGCCTTATTCCCTATGAAAACAAACAAACAATTTATAGTCATTGTAACATAGTAAACACAGGTTTTAAGACTTAGGATCTGGATAAAATCCATATCAGAGATTCCCCAACCATGTTTGTTGCATAATAAAACAACTAAGGCAGTAAATGTGATTCCCGCCTTTCTCTCAGACCACTTTTGCTGCAAAAATTGTATACAAAAGTGTTCCCATAACCATGCTATGGAAATCCTACTCTTCAAAGGAGCGAACCACTTCTGGTCTTGGAAAAAAAGCCAAAACAGTCAAGTTTCCTCAGATTCATAAACTTGCATTTTGCTGTATTTGTAAAATGATAACAACTATACTTGAACTGAAGAGTAATAGACTCATTTGAGAAGTGCAAATATTCATACAGAAAGTACTTTAAAGAAAGTGTTAGCCACTTATAAAATAAGCAAAGAAAAGTCATCTATCTTGACTCTTTTTAAGATGTGTGGACAGTCTTATAGTCAATTTAAAAGGTAGAAAAATATGGACGCATCCTACTTGTACTGAGGAGAATTAAAAAGTCAAAAAAAGCTTATCCCAATAGACGAAAAGATACAGAGGGAAAAAACCTGTAGTTCTACACACAACATATGTGAGAAAACAACTAGCAACAGCAGAATTATGTTTGACTTGATGCTGCTGCCATATGCAAGGGCTTTTCAACTAGTTGAAAACTTTCAACAAACTCTGACAGCAGCTGAAATGTTAAGAAGCAACCTGAATGTAATTAAAAAAAAAAAAAAAGTTTACTTCAAAGGTTAATAGATATTACTTGATACTGTGAAAAATTAAATGTCCAGAGTTTTAAATGTGGTAAATGCTTAGCTCTAGCTCCAGCACTGGTTCTGGCCAAATCACTTGAAGAATCTCCTTGGGAGTGAATAATAAGCTATTAAGACACACATTTTAAGATTTCAGGGCCTGACCTTGAAGTCTGGAAAATCACTTGTATTGTTCTTTTTATTACCATCAAGGTTCATTAGGACTTGAATATTCTTCAGAATGTCTGCAGACAGTATTACAGGGATTTATGTAAGCTCTATTACGGTATTAGTTGCATAAACATTTTGTGTGAGGTAACTATCAAATATATTTATGTATTTATTTAAGCTTTGTTCCTGTGAAGTAAGTCACAGACTTCATCAGTAACAGTTATCTCAGCAAATAATTTTTTAAAAGCATTTAGGAGATCTATTTACGAAGGAATATTATGACTTTTAATTTTAATTATTACTTTAACAAAGTAAAGTAATAATTTATTTCTTCCTTCTCTTATACCCAAACAACCTAAATATAGGCATTTAAAAAAACACAAGGGTCTGTAGCATACAAATAGATCTCTTCTCAGTTATGATAGTTATCATGTCCTGATGGAGCCAATGTGACTATACTTTCACAGTGCTAAATGGCTGGGTCAAGTCCAAGGGCAAAGGTATTTCTCCCAAAGTGCACTAAGTTAGCTGTATTTCTCTGTCACAGAAAACTAGGCTGTTATCACACACATGGGATGGGAAGTTTTTTGGCATCTTCTCTAACATCTTTATCACAGTACTATAATACATAGCTGAAGATAGAGGTGATACAGGGCAAAAATGCAAAAGATTTCCTGAGGCAGTGCAAGGAAATATAAAGCTGCAACTGCCACAAACATATGCAGAACAAGCTCTTGCAAAGATGTGAGAAATGCCTCTATTTTGACCTTTTCCAAAACTAGGCAGTTGCTATTGCACATACCTAATCTACAATCCACATGTTGTTTCTACCATTAGGCCCTGGAGCAGGTTGTTCCTGCCAGATGTGCTCCTGCTGCCACAGAAGCAAAGATAGAGGAAAACATAAGATCAGAGAAAATTTGGTGAGGAGGAAAGATGGACACATAATTCTTTTGGGTCTGGAGACAGGGAAATGATACAGGTATCAGGAACTGAGAGGGAAAATTATTCAGGAAAAAGTGCTACTTGTTCCCTGGCTGACAAAAAGTGCAAGGGACTCTGAATAGGGAGTGCTTGCAAGGAGAAAATTCCCTAAAACAATGACATATGTATCTGTGATTCCCAGTCTGTAATTCTGTAAATTTAGCTGTCCTCACATTTGAAAAATATGCATGTGTGGTGGATGGGATTTGACTGCGAGTCAGAAATTATTTTCATCACTTTATAAAAAGTGCAGGTGTTTCCACAGAGGAACAGACATGTGAGGCTGGGAGGATATAGCACAGAGGAAAGCAGAGATATTTTGTTTTGGAGGCACCTTTACCTTTATTTTTTGGGAAAGAAACAGAAAACTGAAAGCAGAAAGGAATCAGTAGGACAATAAAGACTCTCGGTTATTCCTATTTAGAAGATAGAAAACAATAGCTAGCAGCTGCACCTCAGCAGTAGTTGGAAAATATAGAGTAGGCTTTTGAACCTGAAGTTCTCACACACATTTGCAGAAGAGTATCATGGAATTTATGTCATATTATAAAATCCTTAGTCTAGTTTACTGCTTTAATGTCATTTCCATTTTCAAGTTTTCCCAGATACAGAACTCAACCTTCTTTGCTGCAATTTCACTCTACTACAATTCTTATACAATTCTTTTCTCTTTGCACAGGGTCTTTGCATACATTAAGACTATTTTTCACTCCTCCTGTGAATGCTTCCATTAATCTGTGGTCATCCTTGCCACTCTTCTCAGAACTGTTACCAATAGGGTAAGGGTTGCTGTTGAAACATGGGAAGTCAAAGGAAAAACAAACTAAAACCAAGAGACAGGAATTGTAATGAAATTTTATTTTATATTTTTTGAGGGGCTAAGTATTTCTTGTGGTTATGTATAGTAGACCAGGTTAGAGACCACTTAACCAAACTGAACATCCATAAATCCATAGGCCATGATGGGATGCACCCACAAGTGCTGAGAGAGCTGGCATATGTTATTCCTGTATCACTCTCCATCATCTTTGAAAGGTTATGGAGAACAGGAGAGGTGCCTGAGGACTAGAGGAAGTCCAATGTCACTCCACTCTTTAAAAAGAACAAGAAGGATGACCCAAGAAACACAGACTGGATAGTCTCATCTTTGTCCCTGGAAATGTTATGGATCAAATTGTTTTGGATGTCATCTCAAAACGTGGAAGAAAAGAAAGTTACTGGGAGAGGTCAACATGGATTCACCAAGGAGAAATCATGCTTGACCAGCCTGATAGCCTATTATGATGTTGTAAGTAGCTAGTTAGAAGAGAGGAGAGCAGTCGATGTCATCTACCTTGACTTCAGCAAGGCTTTTAACACTGTCTCCCATAATATGCTCATTAGGAAACTCATGAAGTGTGGGTTAGATGTGTGGACAGTGAGGTGGATTGAGAGGTGGTGGAGTGACACAGCTCAGAGGGTCATGATCAGTGGTGCAGGGTCAAGTTGGAGGCCTGTAACTAGTGGTGTTCCACAAGTGTCAGTACTGGATCCAGTCTTATGCAATATTCATTAATTACCTAGGTGAGGGAATAGAGTGTATCCTCAGCAAATCTGCTTATGAACCAAAACTGGGAGGTGTGACTGACACACCAGAGGGCTGTCATCCAGTGTGACTTGGACAGGCTGGAGTGTTGGGCAGAGAGGAGCTCATGAGGTTCAACAAGGGTAAATGCCCTTGTCATAACCACAAGGGTCATGCATCTGGGGAGGAGCAACCCCATCAGTATAGGTTAGGGGTAAGCCTGCTGTAAAGCAGCCTTGAGAAGGATCTTGAAGTCCTGGTAGACAATAAGTTAACCATGAGCCAGCAATGTGCCCTTGTTGCCAAGAAGGTCAATGGTATCCTGGGGTACATTAAGAAGAGTGTGACCAGTAGGTCAAGGGAGGTCATCCTCCCACTCTATTCTGCCCTTGTGGGGCCACATCTGGAATACTGTGTCAAGGTTTGGGCTCCCTAGCTGAAGTGAGACAGGGAACTACTGGAGGGATTCCAGTGGAAAGCAATGAGGATAACTGGGGAACTGGAGCATCTCTCTTACAAGGAAAGGTTGAGAGAGCTGGGACTATTTAGCCTGGAGAAGACTGAGAAGAGACCTTATCAATGTCTATAAATATCTAAAGGGTGGGTGCAAGTAGGATTGTATCTCCCTTCATTGGTCTTGGCAGATGGATGGTGTAGCTGAGAGGTGTACCATGTCAGGGGAAGATGCGAGCCTCAGGCTTGCTGAGATCCTGGAGAGCTTGAATAGGCCTCACTTAGGATCAGTATTTATAGGGTCATGAGAAGATTGACTTTGGGCAAAACTAGGCTGGTAATTTTCCACTGCAACCAACAGTCTCACGGGGGGGGATGGTGGTGGAGGGGAGTGTGGGTCCCTCCTTAACTCCCTTTATTGGGAGTATTCAGGAGCAATGGATATGGTTGGTGGAGGCCCAACCACTCTATCTCACTAATTCTCCAAGCCTTAATTAGGAGATACTGTTTTGGTTCCAGGCATCACACAAGGTTGATGTACATGAGAAACCAAAATTGTTTTTTGGTTTCAGGGGGCTGTACACAAGGTCGAAGTGTACTGAAAAGCAGGGCCTACTAAGTTTTCCACCCTCCTGCCCTCATCAGGCCTCAGCAGTATCTAACAAAGAACATCAGTACTGGTTGTAATGCAGCTCAGGAGCCTTTTGTAGTGGGCTTGAGTGGGAATGAGACTCTTTTCAAAGCGACCCAGGGCAGGGGGGTCTGTACCACCACAAGTGGAGCTGGACTCTTTTCAGAAGTGCCTGGTGACAGGACAAGGGACAACAAGCACAAGCTGGAATCCATGAGGTTCCATCTAAATATGAGGAAAAAACAGAACAATGAACAGGGAAGTTGTGGAGTCTCCTTCTCTGCAGACATTCAAAACCTGCCTGGGTGCAAATCTGTGTAATGTGCTCTAGGCAAACCTTCTTAGGAGGGGGTGGGGTGCAGATTGGACTAGATGACCTACAGAGGTCCCTTCCAACTCCAATGATTCTGTGATCTGTAATTTTAACTGTATCACCAGAGAAAAATGTGTTCGCTGAGGGGAAAAGCACTTTCATATGTTTTACTTTTTACATGGCTTCCTAAATTCTCTTACATCTAAGCACTGTTTTCTTATCCAGCACCATCTTTAAGGCTTATGGAATGCAAAAACTTTCCAATTCTGGAATTCAAATTTTTAACATGTATTAAGTTCGTTACCATAAATCAGCTGCTCTAATATTATTAGTTCTTACAGTACAACATGCAAACAGAAGCAGCCAGCTGATTTATATAAACACGCTTGAAAGCAAGGAGGTTGAAAATCTATACATTAATTAGTTAATGAACATGAGTAAATTGTTCCCAATGTGCAGTGAATTTTGAGCTACTTCATCTTAACTACCATGTTGCTGTGTAGAGATGCCAACACAAGGGCCTTGGCATAGCTTTAATATCACTGTTCCTAGTTTTGTCCTCAGATGCATTACAGCTCTTTTTCCATCCCTTTTTTCAATACACCCACATTAAGAAAATCATAATTTTTCCTGGATATACTGCTCACTAGCATTCTCTTTTCTTACCAAATAATTTTATGTCCTTTTTTTAAGAATCATGCAATGTATGAAATTTCATAACTATTAAGTCCATAATAACTATTGAACATAAAATGTGCCTCTTAATTTCTGCAACACCTTTTAACTGCTCAATCACTTTGAAACTTATTTAATGTTAGGATCTGACTATGTAAGTACAATAACCTGCCAGCTGGAAAGCATTTATCTAGCCCTGTCTTTATCACAGCTAATAATGTCATTGATACCTTCATACCTCCATTTTCCTAAACAGGGTTAGAGAACATTCAGCTGTATAAGTAACTAAAATAAAAGACCCAGATAAAACTGGAATACAGATTCTGAATATTATTCTTGTAAGGCTGCTATTATTAAGTATATACTCAAAAGCATCCAACCAGTTATAGAGATGACATTAGGATAGTCACAGTAGATAATCATAGATAATTCAGTGGGGTCATTATTCAAATATATAAGGCCAGCAAAGAGTGAGAAGTCAATGGCTGTGTTTATAAAAAAAAATCAGTACTGTTGCCAGAAATAAAAAAGACTCCTGCCCACACTGTAATCTGCACTGAATTCCTTTAAAACTCATATGAATTGCAATATGAGATTGGATTTGATAAAAGTTTTATTTAGTATCTCATAATAAAAAGAAATCATATTGTGTTTCACAAGGGAAGTTTGCTAAAAAAGTTTGAACTAATTTTCTAATGAAGCAATCCACACCAAAATACCGTCATCTTTGGTATTGTTGCAGTCTACAGGGAACATTTATACTATTGAATTTACATGACTAAATTAGAATCTTTAAAAAAGCCTGTGCTGTATTTATTCAGACCAGTAATGTATTCTCCTCAGGGACAATTTGAAACACTGAAGTGGAGGTATTTCCTCTCCAAGACTTTTTGTCTCTTTATCTATGTAAAAAACTTCTGTTTCTTGGAATTTAACAAAAGCTATCATAAGATAGTGTTTGAATTATAAGTTGTCTTTTAGTAGAAATATTAAATAAATAGCTACTTCTGCATTTTCCCTGTTTAAAAAAAAAAAAAAAAAGTATATATATTTATTAGGGAATAAAAATTGGTCAGCAGTTAGTAAAGGCCCATTTCTCCAAGGTCAATTGGCCTAAAAATTAATCTGTGAAAAACTGAAAGGAGGAGGCATCTTTTGGCAATGATTTCTGGTATTATACTCCTGAAGAAAAAACAACTGTGTATAAAATTAACCTAGTACTCTTCACAACCATAATACTTTGGACAGAAAAGTTAAGATTTTATGAGGATCCTTGGGACATCTTCCCACAGCATGTTTTTTAAATGTTTGTCAGTTTGTGCAAGGTCATTCCAAAGAGAAAAAGAAGAAATGCTCCTAAGCATTTATGAACCTTAAGGGATCAGTTTTATCTGGCACAAGGCTCTATCAACTCCAGTCAAGCTCTATCCATAAAAATGAACTCCAGAAGATAAAGTAATCATTTCTACTCCCTTACATCAATTGAATAAAGGAGTTTTTTTGTAAGAGACCAAGAATTATGTTCAGCTCATCTTTACACTTTGCCTCACAGGAGCATTCTACAACCAACTGCAAGAGCAACATGCACTCCCTTCTTTATTAAGCAACCTACTGACACCAGAATCAAGAATCTCCTTTCACTCAGAATTACCTCAGTTAAAGTTACCTTAATGTAAAGGAATTAAAGCTAAATCAAAATAAGTCTAGTTGGAGGCCAAAGCTAATACAAATGGTAAGAGTTAGAAACAAGACAGAAAAAATAGTTTCCAACTTAATAGCTTTTTACAATATCTATTTAAGTCACAAAATATGTCCAGTGACTTTTTCAGATTCCCTTCTTCAGTAATATACTGAAGGCAAGTGACGTAACTTCTAGAAACTCATATAATATCAACTTTACATCCAAATATACTAATATGAAAATATAAATATTTTTGA
>JANHGN010018033.1:0-51496 GCA_024605025.1 Megaceryle maxima
TAAATGGGGGGGGTGGTATTGAGGATTCACTAATGAGGTCAAATTATGTAAGACAAATTTAGGCTACTGTATTTGATTTATAATTAGGTTGTTATACTTACATATAAGGCAAATTGTTAGGCAGCCACAAACTTTATATTCTGAGTGGAAGCAAGAGCTTCTCCAGTAAAATTGGAATTGAGACAAATTTTACATTATGATGGAGACTTAGGCCAAATTCACGTGTGTCCCTTCCTGGACAAAATTTGGGCCCCTGAGTAGAAGAAGGACACTGAGGCATTAAAGCGTATCCAAAAAGGGCAACAAAGCTGGTGAAGGGTCTAGAGCACATGACTTTTGAGGGGTAGCTGAGAAAGTTGAGGATATTTAGCTTGAAGAAAAGGAGGCTTAGAAGAGACCTTATTGCTGTCTACAACTACCTGAAAGGAAGCTGTAGAGAGATGGGGGTTGGTCTGTTCTCCCAAGGGACAAGTGATAGAACAAGAGGAAATGGCCTTAAATTGCACCAAGGGAAGTTTGGATTACATATGAGGAAGAATTTCTTTACTGAATGGGTTATCAGGCACTGGAAGGGCTTGCCCAGGGAAGTGGTTGAGTTCCCCATCCCTACAGGTACTTAAGTGTCATGTAGATGTAGAGCTGAGGGTCATGTTTAGTCAAGGTCATCTCAGGTTAATGATTGGACTAGATGATCTTAAAGGTTTTTTTACAGTCTAGAAAATTATGTGATTCTGTTCTTCTGTAGTGCATCTGAAGAGAATGAGAGAGATTTTATAGCTGCTAATGTAGCCTGGATAATTACTTCTTACATGTTCTCCGGAAAAATAAGCAGTGGCTTTAAGATCACTATAAATATCCTTTGAGACACTGAAATTCCCTTGACAGTCTTTTTTTCTATATTTCTTACTGAGCCCAGTGAACGTTTTCATGTTGATTAGATTTAAAAATTATTAGGAAAGACTTTTCAGTCACTCTTACTCCTTTGTAAAGAGACTCCTTGAAACAAAAAGTCCTTTCTGTTTTTCAGAGCCTTTTGAAGATTTTTTTTTTATTTTTTTTTTTCTTTTTTTTCAGTATAATTCAGGTTGATAAGGATCTTTGCATCACCTGTTTGGCAAGAGGGAGAATGTTTCTTTGTCCAAGCCTAACCTTCCTTCTCTACTCATTATCTCTGGTGAGAGCTGTTTTAATTGAAATCATCCCTTCTCAAAGATATCTCCAACCCAGTTCATTATTGATTTTGAAAGATCTGACCTGTTAAAATTTCCTTGCCAATGAGTTAACCTTCTTTCCTGAAGGTGAAGTAAAATAGAGAATGACATTTCTAATTTCCTAAGTGATGAAGCCAAAGGAGCTGTGCCAAAGTGGTATAATGTTAGCTCAGACTTTTAAAAGGATAAGATTTGTTATTTAGCTTGATGAGCCTTCTTGGGCTGTACAATAGATCTTCAGACAGGTGCAGTTGCTTTCTGGAATGTCTTTCAATTGAATCTTATATCACAAAGAGATGCTCTCGTATTTGTCTCTCTCTCTTCAGGTTCTGTTATAAAGTTACACCAAGGAATTCAGGTCTAATCCATTATTAGCAAAAAATGAACAATGTGAAGTAGACTATTTAGATACCTAGACATTTGATTGACCTGACATCACAGCATCATTTCAGCAGTTTTGATGAACTGGGCTCTCTTGACACTTTTTTAAAATAGATTTTTCCTAATTCCAGCTGCAGTGGCTTCTTAATAAGTAGACAAACAGTGTCCTAAAATTTCTACTAGTGTGACTGACTATAAATGTTCATGCCTGTTTAGATATATAGATTTCTTCCAATACTTATTTTCTTCTTTAAATCAAGCTTGCGCATGAACTGTTCTTTAACCATGTAGAAAATGAGCTTCATGTTTATCTAATATTTTGAAGTAGAGGAAGAATTTTAAGAATTAATATAGGTGTATAAGTACACATTGTTCAATGAAGCTTAAACAAGGAGATTTAACACTTGTGGTAATCCATAGAGACTGCATTGTAAAGTCTTCTCTATGTATAATTTTGAATCTTTTCTACTATTTTGTATCTGTCACATTTCTTTCTCTGTTCAGCTGGAGTTAGTAATTGTAAAAATATTTAGGAATTAAATTCTAGTGTAGTTAATATTTAATGAAGTGGGACTATGTTACACATTTTAAATTTATGAGAATAATCTCTTAGTTATTTTTTTTTTAATTCTGTGGATGGTTTTCAAAGTAAATTGTTCTTTCTGACACAAAATCTCTGTTGTAGAATTAAATAGTCATTTCTAGAAAGGTACAGACTTTATAGTAAATTCTATAATTCATGAACCCAAAACCTCAGCAAATATAATTTTCATACTGTCTACTTTCTGGATATATCTACTCGTGAATACATAATGTCTTTTATTCTTTATATAGTGATTTAAACTGTGGCATATTGAAGTTTTGTAAACTGAGATTCTGGAAAATAAGTAAACAAATACTTCTTTTGTGACTGTTGCGGTTGATACTGATATATGCATATTTCACAGAATCAGAGAATGGGTGAGGTTAGAAGGGACCACTGGAGGTCACCTTGTCCAAACCCCCTGCTCAAGCAGGCCCACCTACAGCCAGTTGCCCAGGACAGTGTCCAGACAGCTTTTGAATTACCTCCAAGGATGGAATCTCCAAGTTGTGTGTGGGCCATCTTTTCCAGTGTTCAGTCACTCTCACAATGAAAAACTGTTTCCTGATGTTCAGAGGGAACGTTCTGTGTTTCAGTTTGTGTCCATTGCCTGTGGTCTTGGAACTGGCATTAACATAAAGACACTGGCTTCAACCTCTTTGCACCCTCTCTTGGTATTTGTATGCACAGATGAGATTCCCTGTGAGTTTTCTCTAACCTTCCCTTCTGTATTTAGTTTAGATAATATATTCTGTCTGTACTGCTTTGTGTTTGTATTCTATGGAAAATTAAATAGGGCCAAGTTTTATCTCAGAGGTTGATAAAATGATCCCTAAATTTTTGCTGACAATCAGAATGTGATGACAGTCAAGATGATTTAAACCAGTTTTTGTAATGTATAATAGGTGCCTTTAAATATCTTGCAGTGATGTGAATTTTACTTATTTTAGCATTTGCATGCCTTTCACAGAAGTATAATTCGTAAAAGAAGTACTATCCAGTTTTTTATCTTTACTGGATGGGCTTTTAAAATTGTGACTGATTATCTGAAAGAGCAGCACCCAAAGGTATATTTCCTTTCTCCCTTTTCTTATTTCAATAGCAGTGACAAGTGATACCTTTCTCTTCTTTACTATGTTTTACTTTTTGCTGAGTTTTCTGGAAGAATTTTTCTTTCCTGTAGAATTTTGGGGGGTTTGTGGATTTGTTTTCTTTTGTTGTTGTTGTTTATTTGTTTTGTTTGTTTGTTTGTTTTGGGGGGTATTTTTTATCTTCACAAGAATTCTGTCAGACCTACCTGTTGTTGGGATTTCCTTCATAACATTTCTACTTAAAAAAAAAAAAAAAAATTAGCCTAAAACAATAGGGTCAGAAAATATCTGACTAATAACACATGATGCAAATTCTGTCATATTTTCATTCCTAGAGGTTTTCACAATGTCTGATGAAATCCAAGGCTTACAGTTTTCTTGAAGGCTGAATGAGGACCTGTTTAGAGGTGAATAGAAAGGAAATCTGTCTTCTTTGAGGATAGGAAAATAGTAGTGACGTAAAATAATTCTGGAGGAGTATTCAGTGACATTTTTCACTGCTTAACTTTGACACTTCAGCACAGTTTCCAAAGCAGCAGCAAATGAATAGAAAAGATAAAATTTCATTTCCTGTGTTTGCCTTTTTGGAGAGTAACATACAGTTTGACCTGATAATGTGTTCCTTCCTTAGCCTCGTAGCTTCTCACATTTGAACTCCTCTAATGCCTTCTCCATCTCTTGCCTTCTTTTAACTGGTAAGTTTGCCAAGGTTACAATCAAGTAAATTCTTCCAGATCTAAAAGTCTAAGGTGATACCAAAAAACCTCAGAGTTTTACCCACTGTATCGGGATTCTTCTGTCAAGATAAAAAAGAGGTGGTGTTTCCTAGTAGCATCTACTAAAAGATTCTGCTGTTACTTATGAAATTACCTCTGTGAAGTAACTTGAGAAATCAAAGGTACTACTAATAATGAAAAGGTAAGAGGGCTTTGTGCTAGAACAGAAGTCTAAGACAGAGGTCGGTCACTGTACTCCTGTCTCTTTCTTTGATGGGTGAGAGGAACTTTAAGAAATGTTCTGGGGATTTCTGGTATGAGACTACTCTTGTGATGCTCTCCTTTTAAATTTTTGCGATAGTGATCTATTGCATTTTTAAGAGGACATCATGGGTGCTTGTAATAGCTCCGTAAGATAATACCAGATCATGTATTTTTAAGCAGACGTCCCTGCTTAATGGGGAGTTGTGCTCAAAAGTCAGAGTTACAATATGGTCTGAGATACTGAAATGACTGCCTACATTAATATTTCATAGAAGTTATAACTTATTTCTAAAATAAAGATGGAAAAAATATTTGCACAGAAGAGCGTTAGATATATTTCCAACATCACAGAAATAGACAAAAATGCTTGTATTAATACAATTGTGCAACATATTTTCCAGATGAAGGTCACTGTTTTGAATTAATTACCTCAGTTGACTGGAATTAAAGTGATGTGTTTCTAGAGTGCTCAGATGAAGATATTACATATTTTTCATACATTGCAATGACAGGTTTCATATGGTTCTGACAAGACTTCTTCAAAACTAATATAGACCTATCCCTTCTGACAGACAGTGGCACCTATAGTTTGAGTACATCCACATGGCTTGGTTGGCTTTGGCTTTCTGTCCCATATTTTTAAACACTGTGTCTTTATAATGAAAGCACCACAATTTTAGGGGAAAGTTGCCATTTAAAAATTGAAAATAGGTTTCACAGGAATTCAACAAACTACAGATGAAAATGAATAATAAATGAATGGAGGATATGCTTGGGAGAATGTACCTCAGCAAGACATAAAGTCTTATTGAACTTCAGAAGATTTATGACTGGATTGTTATTAAAGTCCAACACAGAGGAAATTTAAATAATAAAATATTTAAGTGTAAGTAAAAATAAATATACACATTTGACTCTTTATGTAATATTCTGTACGTAGAAAATGCGGTTTTATGAAACTTTCTTTGCTCCAGTGAATTAGAAGAAAACCAAAATGATGACAAGTCCAGAAAGTTATCTAAGTGATATTCATTAAGTAGATCTCCTATTTTATGTTATTGCATTAGTGGCAAAGAAAGCAACTATAAAGAATCAAGAAATATGAGAAAACTTATTTGATCCCTAAATATCTATATTAGCTCTATGTGGCCAAAGATGCAGAGGAAAGACACAGATGAGGAGTATGCATCCTGTGCTCCATAAGTAAGATTTCTGTCAAGAGTAAGAAAAAGCAGCAGCTTATCATCTGGGCTTCTTGCTTTTTTTTTTTTTTAGTAAAACACACCTTTCAATGCAACTGGGATTTAGGGCAAAGCTCAAGGGAAAGATATTGAGTAAACTGCGTGCTTCCAGAGAGAAAATGACAGAAGATGTATTCCTACTGCTGTTTACTACTTGCACACCTTTTTTCATCAATATATCTAAATGGCCTTTAAATATTCATATTATTGTCTATGCCTTACAGAGAAGAAGCTGAATTGCAAGGAGACAGAAGTAGTGTACATAGACTGTTCTGCAGGTGAGCAGTAGGGCTGAAAGTACAACCTAAATCTCTTTGGCACTTCATGCAACTGAAGTGGTTTTGTTTAACCAACTTCCCAATACTTTGTTTTATGGCAGACTATCTTGCAGAATGTCTGAGCCTTTAAAAAAGTCAGTGCACAAAGATCCTGCATTTAATTTCTCACGTTTGGTTCTAATAATCGAGTAGAAAAACTGTAGCCAGTCTCTGAAAAGCTGTATCAGTGAATTTCTTCATATCTCAGTGAAGGTGCTTTTTTGACTTGTTTGCCCTTGGCTAATGTAAGCAGAGACTGAGATTACAAACCGCTGGGCTGGCACAGGCTTGATGGTCTATGTTGACAGATGTACCCTGTGGTTGCAGCAGCCTTGCAGCTAGCACTTCTGGCCATCATCACCACAGCGGGAAGCTATGATGAGCAAGGGAAAGAAATAAAAGGGCAGAAAATGAGACAGAGGCAGAAAAATAAAAACATTAACTTGCTCTTGATGCTAGTTGAAACAGAAATATTTTGTCTTCTCTTGTTAATATATCAGCCTGCACGTACTGAAGAAGATCACACTTAACAAACTGAATTGCAAAATTATTCATGATAGAAGTGTAAGTGATCTGATTGAAACTCCCTGTAACCTGTTCATTATGGTTGATTCTCATGGGATTGCATGAGACTCTGCACAGAAATAAACTCTGGTAATAGTACCCAGAAATGGGTGCTGCAATGCATGCTGATGCCCAAGTGTCATGACAAGGGCTAGTGGTATTTCTTCAGTTGATGTAATTGGGGTTCACTCTGATGAAAAGTGAAGGGCAAGCCTCGGCCGGTTGAAATAGCGCAAAAATATGCATTTCTATTTACAGTCACTAAGAATCATACTAGCAATGGGATTTTCAGGTTGAGTGAGGTGTTCTTTTAGCAGTATTTCAGTTAAAATTTGCTTTGTAATTTGTGAGTAAATTGAATGAAAAATGGCAATGGGGAGAAAACAGTGAGGCTTGGTTGAAAACCAAGGGGAAAACCTCATCTTAACCTATACAAATCAAATCCATCTCTTTAATAGGCAGTGGATCCTGAATTGGTTTTCTCAATAATCTATCCTTTAAAATCAAATTTTGATGCAGAGCTGTAAAAATCTACAGGGACATCTACAGGGTAAGAAAAATTCATGCTGATGTTATTGTTGCTTATATGATTATAGGGATTACATTGTAAAATGTTAGTATTTACTTATTAATACAGTCTGTAAAATATTGGAAGTAACTGTTGACTTCACAGATTCACTCAGAATTGCCTCTGATGTTCACGGGAATAGTTTTTGTTCTGTTTTTCCTTGCCCACACAATAAGAAAAAATAGGTTCATGCCATGCTTACATTTCTGGTAGCCTTGCGTGGGGGGAAAAATAAAATCTAAACCAACATCATATTTAGGAGTTTCTAACATGATTTCTAAAATTGATCTTTAGAAAGCAATTGACGAACACATTCTTTATCTGATGTCTATGTATAACTATAATTTATATTAAAAGGGTTATGCTAACATGTCTACCATGATATGTGAGCTGGAAGTAGACACCCACAAGCAAGCTCTACATGGAGAAACTTCACCAGCAGCATATAGTGGATACCATAAAAGAAATTAGGTGTGTTTGTAGTGGGTGACTGTTAAAGGGTGCCGAGTCATCCATCTGCCAACCTGACAGGGGATCACATGAAGTATTTTGCCACTTGGGGGCTAAGATCCAAAACATGGCCAAGAGGGTGACACAACTTTTCAAAAGCACCAACTACTACCTACTGTTGCTCTTCCATGTGGGTGTGAATGATGCTGTGAGCCAGAACCTGGGCTGAATCAAGGAAGACTATAAAGTCCTGGGGGTGCATGTGAAAAACTTTGGTGCCCAAGTTATCTTGTCCTCCATTTTACCAGTTAGAGGAAAGAGGGCAGTCAGAAATAGATGAACAATGAATATCAACTCCTGACTACATGGATGGTGCCATCACAAGGATTTGGGATTTTATGATAATGAGAAATTCTTGGATGCCTGTAATCTGTTAGGGAGGGATGCAATACACCTGTCTTGAAAAGGCAACTACTACCTCTACTCTGCCCTAGTGAAACCACCTCTAGAATACTGTATCCAGTTCCAGGCTCCCCCATTCAAGAGAGACAGGGAACTACTGGAGAGAGTCCAACAGAGGACTATGAGGATGATTAAGGGACTGGAACACCAGGGACCTGGATCTGTTCAGCATCTGTGATGCTGTGAAAAGGTTGGAAGCTGGGAGGGTACCAGCATTGCGTATATATATGCTCACCATTTCTAGAACTTCTTCAAGCCTCTGTTCTTTGTTGCTGTAGGAGGTGGGTACTGGGGTAGGTAGGTCTTTGATCTGACTCAGTCTGACTCTCCCATCTCATGCAGGAGTTGCAGAGCAGGTTTCAACTGTTCATAATAAGAAAGAAACAAAACAGACATCTGGGAGAAATACAAGCATAGGTTAATAAAGCCTGTCATCCAACTTACAGAACATGCAAGTTTTTTTGCTATGTATGGGAATTATCATTTTGTCAGAAGAGCATTATCTGGCTTTTCAGCCAGCAGTGTAACTAGAGATAGAACATAAGGAGAGGAGTGTGAGAAATAACGTTAATGTGGTTTAATGCCACCTCTGATGAAACTAAGAAATGTTCATGAACCAGCTTTATATGTAAACAGACTTTGGGCTAGAAGAAATTGTATTCAGTATCTTAAAATATCAGAAGTATTTATTACAATACAACTAGAGGCTCAAAGCAATGTAATCACTTTGTAGAACATAGAAGCTCTATTTCTCTTTAAAGCATGCTGCTTCAATTAAGTATTCCTTTCGTGTATTCATTCAATATTCATTTTGTCTGCTACTGTTACACTATGTAAAGGATGAATTGTTAGAGGAACTCATGCTAAAAAATTATAAGTTTGGAAGAAGAACTATTTTAAAACAGAATAATGTTTTGAGAATTAGCTTAAGCTTATAGTAAGCCTAAAGGAAAGGATTTCATTACAGGTATGGCAACAACACAAAGCCAGATAGTTCTGCACTGTAAGCTGTCAGCCTTTCATGTTTGTGTATGTGCTAGTGTATACTTCAGATAATTGTGCCGCACCACTACTGCAGGCTGGAGGCTCTCAATGGCTTCCGAGTAGATAATGATTTTCAGGGTGTTAAGCCAGTGTATGTTCAAATTACTTTGGAAAGAAATGTACTATGAAAAGTGTGAGCTCTGATGTGGTTTATTTAAAAAATTGAATCTGTACAACCAGTGCAACAACAACAAAAAAATGAGAGTGACAAATATAAGGAGGTGTTTGTGTTTTCTACTTCTTATTTTATTTTGATTTTTAATGTGGAATTAGGTTTTCAGACCTGGGTGTTCAAGGGATGAAGTACTAGCATTGTATTAAAGGAGAAAATTTTTGAGAGCATTTTTTGTTTTCTTGATGTATTTTTTTTTTTTATTTTAGAAATAGGTACTTTTTACCCTCTCCATGTTTATAACAGATGAAAAAAGGAAAATGTCGATATGTATTATAATTGCCCCAAAGTTAAGGGAGAAAAAGCATTAAGCAGACAAAAAGCCCCTCTACTAAGTGAAATGTGGTGTTAATCTACCATGAATTACATTACAGGAGGATGCTGCAACTCTGGGAAAACATGTTAAATTCAAAATCTTTGCTTCTGTAGTTACACAGCCTTGTTTAAAGTACCAGTTTTCTAACATACAAATGGAGTACTTGGTAGAGGAAAATAAGTAAAATTTCATTCCAGTAGTTCGTGAGGTTCTAATATGAAATTGCTCAATAAGGGAAACATTGAATAAACATTATATTTTTTGTGATGTTGATATCAGAATTTAAAGTGGTATAGTTACTCTTGGGTTTATTTCATGTGTGTTACATTCACAATTTTAAGAGACATTTAAAACCAGATTGATAATACTATGAATAACATGGTAATTAATATCAGGAACATGTGTGAGTGTCTTTTCCCAATAGGGGAAAAAAGAAAAGTGCCTATGCTTACAAAATGCCTTAGTAATTATGTGCAGAGCTAGAAAGATTTCTAAGTGGCTGATATTTATATACTTCCAAGTTTGCCTTTATCCCATTGTTTGAAAGTCTGCCGTGGAAAGTTGGGAAAACAATGTGAAATTTTTAGATCAGATTACTCTACATCATTTGTTTTTAATGTTAATTTTTATATTTCTTTGTTATTTTGAGAAATGTGAACAACTTTTTCGTCAGATTCTGAAATTGTTTGAACTGCACTGTGGCTTACACTGTCCCTTTTACTACCAGGAAATTTAAAAAAAGTTTCCTAGGAGTCATAATTTGTAGGCATATTTGATTCTTCATTACATTCCTCTGAATCACAGATGTTATGTTTTCCTATGTTGAGAATACTTTCCTTTTTTTATCTCTTCCACATCCTGAATCCATTTCCTTTGATGCAGACATTGTCTTGCATGTTCTTTTCAACCTCTGAAAGCAAAGGCGAGAAAGGCAAAAGCATTAAATAGAAGTGACAGTCAAGGTGATCCATAGTGCTCCTGGAGGGGAGAGTTTGCTGGCAAACAGAGCAGGTGGCAAGTCATAGAGCACCCAGGGAGTCCTGACACGGGTGTGAAAGAGGCAAAAATAAAGGTTTTGTCTGTCAGTGATTTTCTACTGTCTTGGAACTCCCTCTAGTATAAATTATAGAATCTGTCTCTCCAAATGCGCCCAGCTTGTCATGTTGGCAGCATCTCAGATTGTATACTAAAAAAAAAAAGGTATCAATAATTTTTCTAGAATTCTGGCATTTCCTGTATTACTTCTTCCCAGTGTAATAGGCAACATCTCTGTATCAGTGAGACTGTTTCCTGTTTAAACTTTCACTTAGCTACTGTCTATGATAAAAATTCTTTGTTGCAGCAGATGTTGTTTTTCCTTTGCCACCTTTGTGTAAAGCACATATAGATAATATAGGTATACTGTAACAAGATATAGATGTGCATATCATATTTTAATTTAGACACGTAGACCTGCAAGTGATTTTGGTGGCAGCACTGAGGCTGTTACATTCTTGATGGCCTGCTATTCACCCTGCTTCTTGACCAGCTCTGCTATCAGGAGGTGCAGTTTACATTCATTGTCATCTCCTGAGTCCTTCAAAGGCTTCTTGATCAGTGTCTTTTTGACCTCTCTCCAGATTTACAGTTTAGGCTTGAACGGTATCTTGTAATACTGGTGTACTTCTTACTCTCAGCCCTGTATCACACAGTTAACCTTCATGGCCCTCATCAAAAATAATATAAAGGAATTTGAGGTCTCCGATATTGGGTTAGCTTGTTTCTGAACTTACAAAAAGTAGATTTCTGCTAATCAGTCTCTCAGTAGTCTCTTTAAGTACAATCCTCTCAAAATACTGAAAACTAAGCTGCTCATTGTCTTGTGCAGTCTGAATCTCTCTCTCTGGCATTAAACTGTTAATGCTACTTACAGGAACCAAACCAGTAACACAAAATGGGTCAAAACCAGTTCACGATGAAAGTAATTAAAAATTCAGATTATATCAGTGGTGCAACCCTCATTTGTTAAAAACAGGAGTAATGTTTTGCTGAATGCTTTAAGACATGTTTTGATTTTTATATATGGGGATAGTTTGGGCTTTTTTTGCCTATTTTTTTTTTCTTTTCTATTTGCATTTGGAGAAAAGCTCAAGGGATTTTCACATAGCCTTATTTGTCCTGGATCAAAGTTCAAACTAAGTTTTTTCTTCTGCAAATGCTGATAGTACTAATACCTGAAATAATGTGTAAGATATTAAATGCTATGATAGCTTACTTTGTTCTCAGTTAGCTTTAGTAGGGTTTTGTCTTGATTTTTTGACTCCATTGTGAGCACTCCCTAAAATTTCAGAATAAGCTTGCAGTAATGGTTAATTCACTTGCTTTCCTGCTCCCTCAAAAAAAATAAATGTTAATCCTTCAGAAGCTTAGGGAATCTTAGTATTGTATTTTACAAGATACAGGAGTAATCTCTTTAGGAGACAAAGAATTACAAATGACATTTTAAACTCGCTAAGACTTCAGTAACAACTCCCAACAACAAAAAAGGAGAGAGCTTCCTATTTATTTCTGTAACTGCCATTTGTAATATGCTGATTAAATAAAGAACAGTTAAACGAGACATGTACAGCTTGCTACAGGTAAACTATGATTTGTTTATCTAAATACGTTTAAAACAAAATCCTAAAAAACCCCTACTTTGCATTCACAGCAACGGGTGTTTTTCTCTGATGTGGAATGGTTTGAGTGCACACACATCCCATTGCACAGGCATAACTGGATCAGTGCACAGCAGGGAGAGCAGTGTCTGTGTGAAGACTGCTTCAGTGGGATTGAGAGAACCTGAAGAATATTCATAAAGAGCAAATTAAACCATCATATGAGGCCTTGATTAGACTTGACAGCTTTCCTAAAGACTTTCTGTTGTTACTAGTACTTAACATCAGCTAAGGATTTGTGAAAGAGCAGCCACCCGCCACGTCCCAGCCTTTCAGCAGTGGCGGTGGGTGAGGCAATTTGCATTGTGTTCTGCTGATTTCTTTCATTGCCAAGTTGCATATGTGTACTACACTAGTTTCTATGAGCTTAATTTTGTTGTGGTAAATGTACTACCCATAATGATGATATGATATAAAAGGCATATTGCAGGTGATCTGTATGTGGACTTCTCACTTACAAGGTTCATTCAAGCTCTCTGCCTTCACTGGTTTTTCACCACGTATCTTCAGTGATGTCTTGACTAGCAGGCAAAGAAATAGTGTAAGCATGTGGTGGATGCTTTCTCTTCAGTCTGTGGCAATGAGAAAAAAAACCTGAGAGTGGATTAGGACTACTTGGGGATGCATTTCTTGTTATTTGGACAAAGTCACAAAGAAATGTGGCTAGTTATGAAGAATAGTACTGGTTGCGCTTTTTTGTTGTTGTTCCTGATTGGTGTTACATTTGTTGAAGTAGTTGGCAGAGCCATCCGTAAAGATGGAGGAGATTGCATAGGAAGGAGTGGTGGATATGGTAGGCAGGAGGTGGCCAGACTGCAGGGGGAGGAGGATTTGTAGAGGCCAGAGAGCATGAGACAGAGTTAACTGACACTCAGAAAGCTATGGAATCAGAGGGATACACAGTCACCAAGGAAGCTCACAGGGCAGGGGAAGAACTGTGTGTAACTAAATTTTTTTTGTCTGTTTCTTGCTTTTGCTTTCAGCTTGCTTTCTTTAACACCTTCCCCCTCTGCAAGTTTTAAGTTTCTGCACAAATGAAAATTGGTTTGGTCAAGTGTAGAAGGCCTTTAGTCTTTGGAGAAAGCTTGCTAAGGACAAAGCCTAAACAGATCTCTTGCCCCAAAGCTGTGGCTTGCTATAGGGCCCTGTCATAATCCTATAAAGAAGTGTGAAGCAAAGTGAAAATTTAAGCTTTTGGTGCACTTGTACCCTTCTACTCTAAACATATTATTTTGCATTTAAACTTAAAAATCAACTGAATAAGGGAGAGGATCAGACACACCACTAATACTGCTGTGTCAACAACTACATGAAACTAGAGCTGCTGAGTAGTAGTTTTCTCAAAGGTTTATGTAAATGTGGTTTGTTGGTACTCACTGTCAGTGCTTTTATAAAATTGCATACTACTTCATAAGCAAAAGTAAAATAATGCAATTTAATACCTAAGTCTATCTGTGCACCTCATCTTTATGTTGGATCCAGTTCTAAAAGCAACTTTCTTGTAATCTAATGAAAGAGTTTATTTTGGTCAATTGTCATACTCACATAAAGATTTATTTTTTTTTTCATATTTACATTGCCAAAGGCAGTAGTTAATATATTGCAGCTGAGATTTTTATTATTGATATTAGCATAATCATGTCAATGAATCAGACTGAAGATACTTAGGTATGAAATACAATTTTTAGGTACAGTGTGATCTCTTGGATAACTGATGATTGGAAATTTGGTAGAATCCCAAATGGGCAGACTATTCTCCAGTACAGTAAAGACCTATCTTTAAAAAGAGGGATTTCTTCATTGAACACACACAGTGAACACAAGGTGCAGTGATCTGATAAGACAGACATTTACAGTTTGCCAAATGAACCTTTTAGCTTTATTTCAATCATGATTATTTTAGTATCTCTGGTTTGGTTCAAGATTTTCTGCAGTCTTTATTCTTTTTAAAGTTGACAAGTGTTCAAAGTAATGTTCTGGGGAAATGGTATCTCTTAACTCAGTGTAAATATACCTAAATTAAATGCAACAATGATTATGTAATTTGTGGAAGTCTGGTTAGATATAAAGCAGGATAATCTTGCTGAAATGGAAACTGAAATGTTTTTGTATTTGATATACATTTATTTTTCTGGATAGCTAGCTAAACCTTGGAAACTCTGATTCAAACTTAATCTGCAAAAAATACAGAGGAGTTTCTATGGACTGAATTGATCTCTGCCAGCTGGCATTGCTCTAGAGTATTAATGCTTAGGATTTTAGAACTACAAACAGTTCAGCCACAGTGTCCATTTAAAAAAAGTGGCGATGAGGAGCAGAGCCTGTCATCAGCCCTTCCCAAACTGCTACTGAAGTTAGTGTTGGATGAACGGCTGCAAAGTGTGTTGAAGTCTGTGAGAATTTTAAATCTTACGGGAATCTGTATTAAGATATGGCTTCATATTTCTTACAGTCATGCAATAAGAAAGTATTGTAAATAGCTCATGCCTGCCATAGTTCACTTAACTTACTCATATTCAGAACCAGAATTATTCTGTTAACGTGCTTTGGAAATAACAAAGGCTGAGCCTAGTATCTGTCACAAGTTTACTCGCACAAATAGTCTTCTTAGTGAGGTCATTCAGATGAATGAGGATTGCATGGCCTGGCCCCGATTTTGTCATGGAACTTGAGCACTCCCCAGTCAGCAAAATTGTCTTCTGTGGGATCAACTGTCTGCAGACAGATGTCTTTTCTTTGGGAAGTGGTTGCAGGGTTTTTTCTGAACTGCTTATTCCTTTCTTCTTTCATAGTAAGTCAGTGTATGCTATGTCTTAAAAAAACTGAAAAATACAGGTTTTTTTACCTTCTGATTTGTGGATTTTGTGAGTTGAACCAGGTGAATGTTACAGTTTTTAATTACAGAAAAAGCAACCATGTCAGCTTTCAAGGATATGGGTTTTTATTGGTTTTGTTGACACTAATTATAACAAAATGTTGAGTGTTTGCTATAGACCTTACAGAATTAAAAAAAGCAATAACTTCTGTTCTTTGGAGAGTTATCAGCTAGTATGTTTCTCTCTTCAAGAATTTATTCTATATAATCTTTTCACACATTGTGTGGAACAAACACTCCTTAACTGGCTTTTAAATTATATTTTTGTTATAATGAAGGAAAAAATAGAAGTAGCCTACCTTGCTTTTAAAAATGTAATATGTTGCTCTCATTATTTAACACAACATGGAAGGAAGAGAATGGAATGTTAATTGGCATCAGAGTATAAAGAGTTTTACAGTGAAAATGTGAAGCAAAACAAAAAACAGTCCAGGAAAGGGTATTCATGCAGGTGAGAGAGAAGGTTAGATTCCTACTTGGGAGAGGAGGAATTTGGCTCCTTTCTTGCTAGTCAAAGCTACATGATGGCTTTGTGATTGCTCAGTTCTTGGTTCATTAACATGATTAATTGTGTATGTGTGTATGTTCTTGAAATTCATTTTGTCTAGGACAAAAAGTGAAATGTATCTGTAATTGTAAAAATTGGAGATGAAAAATAATCCCATACTTGTTTTGTGTTTTCCAAAGTTCAGATTCTCCGACAATTAGATCCTTAGAGATGTAGGAAATGCAAACCTGGTTCTGTGAGCTTGGTCTTGTACCATTGCAGAAAAACAATTAAGTGTGGAAAGTTAGCGTATGCTCTTGTTTTCCAGGTCCGTGGGGAAGATGCATGGGAGATGAATGTGGTCCAGGTGGCATCCAGACACGAGCGGTGTGGTGTGCTCACGTAGAGGGCTGGACCACGCTGCCAACAAACTGCAAGCAGGCAGAACGGCCGGACAACCAGCAGACCTGTTTTCGGGTCTGTGATTGGCACAAGGAACTGTATGACTGGCAGATTGGCAGCTGGAACCAGTGCCGCCCCGTCCTTTCCCGGAGTCATGAGAAGCCCCTGGAGTGCCTCAGAGGGGAGGAAGGGATTCAGACAAGGGACATCACCTGTATCCAGAAGTCCAACGGGGTGCCAGCTGAGGATGTCATCTGTGAGTACTTTGAGCCCAAGCCTCGCCAGGAGCAGGCGTGCCTCATCCCGTGCCGGCAGGACTGCATTGTGGCTGAATTCACGCCCTGGTCAGAGTGCTCCAAGACCTGTGGCAATGGACTTCAGCATCGTACTCGGCACGTTGTGGCTCCACCTCAGTTCGGTGGGTCTGCTTGTCCTAACCTCACTGAGTTTCAGATCTGTCAGTCCAGCCCGTGTGCTGCTGAAGAAAGCCTGTATAGCCTAAATGTGGGACCTTGGAGCACATGCTCAGTGCCCCATTCAAGACAGATAAGGCAAGTGAGGAAACGAGGGAAGAACAAAGACAAGGAAAAGGACAGAGAAAAGGCAGTTCGGGATCCCGAGGCTCGTGAGTTAATTAAGAAGAAGAGGAGTCGAAACAGACAGAATAGACAGGAGAACAAATATTGGGACATACAAATTGGGTACCAAACCAGGCAGGTTACGTGTATTCACAGAAATGGGAAAACTACTGCTCTGAGGTAATCATCATTTATTAATTTACATGTCTGTATTTTTCTCTGTTTAAAGTAAAGCATGCAGAAGTGCATACTGCTATTAATTTATACTAGCTTGAGTCTCAGTGTGGGGCACAGACTATTTCCAGTATGAACATCCCACATCAAGCTCAAGATGATTCTATGACATGAAACATGCAAGCTGTGCTGATGATCATGCTAAGCATCACATGAATGTGCACAGTTAACCTGTGCTAACTCCCTAGCCTCTGTTTATCTAAATAGATTGACCCCAAAATCTTGAATTTTTTATTTTTGCTCTCAAATTAAAGTCATGCATGTTTGGAAGAGATTATGTATCTGGTTTTAAGGCTCTGGGCACAAAGACTAACAGGAAACTGGACTGGGTCAGACTCCCATTAATAGTAGAAAAAGGAGAGAAAAATACCGCATGTGAAGTCAGTATTTATTCGTTCCAGCACCTCTTGTTTTGAAGTAGAAGAGGATGAAATATGATATGTATTTCTTGATTCCTATAGCCAAATTCCTGAAAGGGAGACTGTGAAACCTCACTGTTTCTTCCATGTTCTTCCTCTTTTTCTATCTGATCTGCAACTTTATGCTGTCTGTTGGGTTTTTTAAATATTTTTATTTAGGGGTTTTTTTATTATTATTATTATTTTACTTTTCAAAAGTTTTGGTAGTCACAGATGTTGTGATAACTCTTTTCTCAAGCTTCTGGGTACATTTCTGCATCTGTGTTACCTTCCACTTGTGTTATCTGATGTTCTCTTTCTTCCTTCCTTCCTTCCTTCCTTGCTTCACTCCCTCCCAGAATGTTCTTGTCTGACTCAAAAGTCTTCCTGCAGTCTGGTCTACCTTTTTGTGTCTTTGATGTGATTCTTTCTCTTTCTTTCCCTCTAGTTCAATGCATGATTAATCAGTTTTACTTCAACTGTGAAATGACTAAGATATCTTGCTGAATGAGGCTGACACCCATTGCTGCTAGGTTAGTGTTTATGAACATTTTTCAGGATATTTTACTTTGGAGTTTTTGTTGTGCCAGTTAAACATTCTATCACAGAACTTGTAATCAGAAATTATATATTACATTTTTTTAAGTGTAGTAAACATTTTTTGAGTATGTTTCTTTTGAAGAGAGGATCTGGTAATAAAATGGGAAGATGCTGAGAGGTCTCTGGCGTAAGAGAAGAACTGAAAGATTTGAGTTTAGTTGGAAGGAGGGACATATGAGTGAAGATATCAAATGTTTATGCGTGAAAACCCATCACAAGGAAGAATGGAACAAGCTATTCTCTATATACTATGGATGTATAGAAAAAGCAATAATGGCCTAATCACAGCAGTGCTTAATGGGGTTAGACTTCTCAATACTGGAAATACTGGGAAGCTGTGGAAAAGATTGTGTGGGGAATGTGTGTCATCTCCATCTCTGAAGATTTATAAGAATAGGCTAGAAATGTGTGTGTCAATAAAGACACACCACAAGTAACTCTTGGTTAGGGAAGATGGGCTGACTGCATAGTTTTTTGCAGTGTCTTCTAGCTCTGGTTTTCTACAGTTTATTCAGATTTTGATCCACACTTGGATGAATGTCTGCACAAGGACAATATTCTCAGTGTTAGTTTGCTTAGGCAGTCCCAGGTGTTGGATGCAGCACTGTTTTGGTGCTGACATAGGAAGAGGTTGCCTTTACCCCTTCCTTTTCCAGCCTCATGTAATGCAGCCCACACTGTATTCCTAGCTCAGGAATGTCATTAACCTTTAAATACAAGGAATAATTTATTAAAGATATCAGTTGCTAGCAGAGAACAGACAGCTGTTCTGTTTGAAAGTCCCCACATTTCTGTAATGTAAAGCAAATAATTCAGAAATACTAAATAAAAAGAAAAAAAAAAAAAGAAAAAAAAAAGAGGGATGAGAAACATTTATGTACTGAGGCTCTGATAAATGGTAAAAGAAAGTACAAGTATAATTGGAAGTCAATGGCATACTTTTCTAATCATCTTTACACTCACTCTTGAATTCATTCAAATCAGTAACACTGTCTTAATTTCAGATACCTCAGCATATTATACCAAATATGCACATTTTAGGGAGCATGGCATGTGCACATTCAGGTAGCAGGAAAATGGATGAAGCCCTCTTGCCTGAGGAAGTGAAACAATAGGTAATACAATGTAGGAACAATTCCTCACAGAGAGGAAAATGGTACAAATGATGCAGTGGGCATTTTGATGTCTAATGGATATAATTTTATGTTATAAATGCACAAAGGATTTCTAATAGCCTTCCCATCAAGTTTAACTTGGAATCTTTTTCTTCCAGTTGTGTGGTGAAAACAAGAAAACTTGGTTAAATGACTCGTGAGAAATTTCGGCAGTGATACGTTAGCTTTTAGAGACCTATGTATGTCATCTATATATCCATGTGTTTCATTTACACTGTGCTCTTCTCAAAGTGGTCAAATGCGTTATTCTATGATTGACATCCCAGAATATCAAGCAATAGAATTCTTTTTCTGCCCAGGTGGTTAATGCAGCCAGCTGAAATGATATTCTAAATTCTGTTACCTAGTAACTGTGTTACTAAATAATATAGATAACTAAGGTGACTGGAAAACCTGCCATGCTTATGTGAAATACTCTTCAGCTTCAATAGTCCATTTTCAGGGAGTTTTGACTTTAGCAATCAGAAACAATCAGCCCCCTGGCAGCATGACTGAAAGAAAAAGAAAAACCCTCAAGCAATTAATATTTTTTGCAGAGGTAGCAAAATTGGTATAGTATAAAAAGGGTTTCAAAAAACAAGTTTCAAAAGGGTGCTCCAGAGAAAATGGTTCTGTAATGCTGTCAGTGAAACTTCAAAAAGGCAAATTCTCTCGACACATCAGCACACCAGGCATGGTAAAGAGAAGTGAAACAAGAAAATCAAAGTGTAATTTATACACTTTATTGCTGAGTGAACAATACATAGACTCCCGTGAAGGATGAAATACTGTATTGCTCACTCTGCAATAATGTACATGTTTTATGGTCTGTATAGTTTTATGTTTCCCTTAGTCTGAAATTCTGGTGCAAAGTGTTTTTGAAGTAGAAATATTGGAGAAGAAAGAATTCAGTAATTAAAGGTGCCTTATAAAATGACTGCTCTGCATAGCTAAGAAAACCTGGGCATTGTTGCTATTAGTGTAGAGGACAATAGGAATCTTCTGAAATGTTTCTCCACTTTTTTTTTTTTTCTTTTGGTGAATGTGGAGCTTACCTGACATCCCACAGAGAGCTGTTAGACAACAAAGCGTCAATATAGGGAAACACAAAATGTGTGTAAAATTTAATATTGAGTTACAAATTTGCTTGCACTATTAGAAGTTGTGATGTTTGTGCCTCATGTAAGCATATAATTTTCTACTGCAATATATACTCTGGTTTTGCTTTCTTCTACTTTGCCCAGTTGTTACCATTGGGTGTCAAACATTTTCTCATAATTGTCATCCTGAGCAGACTCTGGGGGGAAAGTTTAGCAAAACTCTTTTGGCAATTTTTGTACAAGTCTAAGAAAACATATTTTTGTTCAGCAGTGTTTAATTCATACAACCATTTTACTAAGATGTTTTACTGAGAGCCCACTGGATTAGGAAAAGAGTTTCATTTTTGGAGGGACTGGAGCAGGTTTTGAGCACAGATATTTATTACTATAAGAACATGGAACCGAGTGAGAGCATATTCTTGGCCTTTATGTTTCTGCAATTCAGGAAAGATTTTGAAATTCACTGACAAAGCACATCGAGTGCCCCTGTAGCAGTTGGTCACAGGCCTGGAGACAGCCTGTAACTGCCAAGAATCATTGGGCTCAAATGGCTGCAAATGGGGCTATAGTTAAAGCAGTTCTGCAAGTATTTAACTGTCTATTTAGACAAACAAACAGAAACACCAGGTTTTTCTGTACTATTTCCTTTCTTTTTCTTCATCATTTGGATGTGTTTATCCTGTCTAAGATGGGATCAAAACACTTCTGTTTAATTAGGGGCAGAAATGACAGAGACCAAGTAGAAGCGGTGTCTTCACCATCTCTTTGGCTGCAGTCCCCAGATTAACATTCCCTTGACTTTCCAGGTCCTGAAACCTGCTAATCCAAGTTCTTACCTTCCAAACCATGCAACAAATGCTTCCATCCACTTTATGGAATACCACCCTTCTTTTAAGTTATAGACTGTGTGAAGGAGGGAGATAAAAAAAACCAAAATAAAATGCAGCTTGTTTGCTTGTTTTATGCCATTGATTTGGAGAAGCAGACAAGTCACCCGGAGGTATATGCTGTCAGACAGCAAACCAAAGAGAGATTCAGCATAATACAGCAGCTCAGTTTGTTGACCCTGTAATATATTCTGTGCTTAGAAAGTCTTAAAAGATGTTCTGTACTTCTCTGAGCTGCTCTATGAGGCAACATGCATAAAAGGTGATGTGTATGAAGGTGACAGTGGCTAAAGTGGAGTAGCTTCAAGAAAGATGGTGCTGCAGCTGTTTTTGAAGAGGAAGCTTCCAAGCTCATCACTCTGTAAGGGTTTAGAAGATGTAAGTGGTCCACTAACAGAACACCTTTAAATATAATGTATTTGTATAATGAGCTATATGCAGTCATCTATGAATTAACTTGTAATTACTTAGAGCACAAGCTGTTAACAAATTTAAGGGAAGAGTAGTGTTATCTTGGAAGAAAAATCTTCTGATAACTAAAAACTGCAGTGTAATTGTCAGACACATTGGGATAATGAAAATATAGAATAATATTAGAGAACCAGGATAGAAACATAATGTTTTCCTAATATTGTGCTTTGAGAATTTCCATGCATTTGAAAGTCAGAAGCATCCTGTAGATTTTTTATGTGATTTTGGTGGAGACAGCAGTTTCTGTAGATATGTATAATATTATTCCCTGGGTGTTCCTTTCTATTGTAAGTACCTGCTCCATCATCTTACTGAGGCTGCTGTTTTGACAGTGGCTTGTCAGTATTACTAAACATTTGACATAGCATGCCAAAATCTAGATTTAAGATGGAAATGTACACACTGTGCAGAATAACTGAAACAACAGCAACGAAATATTTCTTTCTTCACATCGTATTTTAACTCTTTTCATATAGTGAACAGTTGTTCTGTCATTTAGATGTATGACATTCATATAATTCTGTGCAAAGCATCAAGATTGGATGCCTTTCTAGAATATATATTTTTATTTAAATACACATAATTGGTTTTCCTTAGCAAAATATCATAGCTTCTAATGTAATGAGGGTTGAACTTCATGTTCTGATAATCTCTTGTGGACGTAAATCCTATAAATGAACAAAGGAATTCTATGAATGAATGCTATGTTGGATTTCTAGCCTTAATTTAGTAAGAGATTAAGATGCACAGTAGTAAATGGAATTAGTCTCTGAGATCTTTAACAAAGATTCTCCTACACTGTACTTTTATGCATATTTTCTGCCTCATTGTCAGAGAATTTTTATGTTGATTGACTTCAATATGCCTAAATAAGTAAATATGTATAAAACATTTATTTTTTAAGTTTTGGACATCTTTATATTGGCATCATATAATAATCTGCAAATAGTCCCATAAGGAACAAACTAGAGTGTATTACTTGCTTACAGGTATTTTGTTTTTTCTATTATGCAACTGCTAAGTGTAGTCTGGGACATAAAGTATGCCCCTAGTTTCTTAATAAGTTTCATAAAGTTATGGTACAGCATATCAACTGAGCATCCTCCTGGGAGATACTGTTGCCCAAGAAGTGGGGAATTGCAGAGGACAGGGAGTCACAGAACTCTGCTTCACTTGTAGATCCCTAGAATGGCAGTTGGGTACTTCAGTGTCTAGCTTTCAGTGGTCCCACTGAAAATAAAATGTCCAGCCTACCTCCTAATATTGATCACCTTTTTCCAAATGTTGGAGTGAAATGAAACTAGTGATGTCAAAGCTAAGCTTCAATACAGGGAACAAATCTAATATAATACCTGAAACACAACGAGCATTAATAATGTAATTGTCAGCAATATTCTTTATAACATATTTAAATTTCAGTATTGCATATTTCTTTTCATAAAGTTTGGCATTCTGTTTATTTTTCCTTTGCCAATAACTCCATGAATCTAACTGATAGGGTCAAAGTAAATGATGATTAATGCTATGTAACAAAAATTTCCACTGACAAAGGGAATTCCCTCCCTAAAAGCTTTAATAAGTCATCTGTGTAGACTATTGCCAAATAACCTGCCCTACCAGATTAAAATTATCTATAGCATGGTATGTGCATACATCTCACCGTATCATTGGATGGTGAAAGATAGTACCTCTCTCTAAACACTTCTGCATTCTTGTCTCCTTGGACACTCATGGTATCTGCAACAGCCTCACAACAGCTGTTGTTGCCACTTGTTTGGGTATAGTAGAACTTCTCATCACTTTGCCTGTATTAGCCGATGTATTTTTCCTTGGTATAGTAGTTGTAATTTTTGTTTTTCTTTTCTTGGGTAATGTGGAAAGACTGAATGGTGGTGTTTTTCTCAAAACTGTTTTGGCTGTGCATCTTTGTTGGCAGAATTAATTAAAATTGTAAAAGGATCATGGGAAAGTAGTCTTGTGAAAAGCACTTAGGTGGACAGTACTTGAATTGTAAATGAATAAAAGTGGCCTTATTGTATGATTATAACAGGCCATTGTACTGTGAGGTACTAACAGTTTCTCAGAACAATGTACAGTATGACCAATGCTAAACAGTGCAGCTGTAGGGAAATGAATCAGGACTGTGTCATGAGGGTTACTTGTTAGATTTGCTACTAGGAAAAAATAAGGCACTGTATTTTCACTAACTTTTTTAAAGAAACAAGTGTGTACCAACCATAAGCTGAAATTCTCAAGGATGACTAGACTTTACAAATTACATTTTATATCTTCAGGGTAACTCATGGGGGTTGTCTAAACTCAGGATTTACATCACCTTTCTACTATTCCTGAAGTATAGTACCAGTTCATTTAAAAGAAATATTTTGGTTTAATTTTATTTATGACAAAATATGACATTTTCTTCTTTATACCCAAGAGCTTATCATGATTTCTTTCAAAATCCAGCTACACCTTTGATCTAAAAGGTACAGAGTTTGAGCTTTAGAGGTTAATGCATCCAAAAGCTGCATGAACTCTGAGGAGACCACTGCATAGAAGATAAATATGTTGTTGCAACACATTGGAACGTCATGCTTGATTCCTGTCTACATATGTTAACTCCAAAATCCCTATTATTTGTACAGAACATCTCTTAAGGTTCCATGGTGGTCAGATAAAGAGCAAGGAGGAAACCCTACACATGTGACATTAGGACCCGGATTTAGTCCCAAATAACACAAAGGATTAACATTCAACATGAATATTAATGGGTTTTCTCAGGTCTCCTGACCAGTAGAATGATCGTTCAAAGTTGCCATAGAAATTACATATCTGGGTACATATATAGCAAAGGTTGATTTGAGCTTCTCACCCAACAAGATTATTTCTGTTGGATGGTTCTGTTAGAGGGTATGAGGATCTAGGCTGTGGGACTGCCCAGTCAGATTTCCCAGCAATCTAAGCCTCAGCTTTTCTATGCTGTGATGCTAATGAGTGGTGTGTGATACATGTTTTACCCCTTCACTGTGAGGTTACAGTTACAAGAAACAGATGTGGTTTTAGGAAAGTGTTCCTTACAGTCTCTAATTTCTGAGAGTTGCTCTCTACTGAGAAAAGTAAAACATGCTTACATTCAAGTCCTGCTTGCATTTCTTTATTGTTTTAGGGATTCTTAGGCGGTTGGATTGATGTTCATTCATGGCTGTAGGAGGGACACTATGCACCTTAGTGGTTTGTTTTGGTGGGGGTTTTAATTATTATCCTTTTCAATCACAAATTTACTTTCTGATTCTTTGCCAAAAGGTTACTCTATCTTTAGTTTGCCCTTCAGTCAAAATGCAGCCTCTACAAGACTGTTTCTGTGTATTTGTATTCATATGTGTCATTTTGATTTTCAAGTGCTACACTAAATATCTAGTTTTGGTCTTCTCTAAGCAATTTGTCACTATTCCAAGTCTTTTGCAGACAAGATTGTTTGGTTAAATGGGCTTGCACGTCTATAATTTTCATCTTGTGGTGGGTGGGAAAGATGGAAAACCAGATTGCTAATGGTGTTCAATGATGTAATGTCTCACGAGATCAGCAAAAATTCAAGAAAAACTCTTATGATTTCTGATGATACAGCTGGTCATGGGAGATGCCTGATGGTGCACAGGACATTCAAGACCACAAAACAGTTAAATAATTCTGCTCTGAGGGAGTATACTGTGTTTTCTTTTATCTGCCAGATAGTCTTTGCTTTTCTTCCATAGTATTTAGATGAAGCCACTCAAAAACCTGTTAAAAGGATGGTGGATTTCTTTAGCATATTGATTGTGCTTTTATTTGAAGTCTTCAGAAGCATCTCCTTTTTTCTGCTGAACCTCCTCATTTCATACTCAGTATATGGTTCTTCCAGGCAGTTAGCCTGTTTTTTGGTTATGTCTTCATCACTTCTCTCAGGTTTTTAATTCTGTCAGTCAGTCTTGGGTGTTGAAAACTTAATTATGTCTTGGAGTTTTGCTTTGTAATGGAAGCAGAGCTTCTATTCTGTGATATCTAATTTCTGTGACACTATATAGTATGAGAGGCAAGGGGAAGAATGGCACTGTTTCTTCGTAGGTTTTTTGTGTGTGGTGTTGCACGATGTAGATGGCTGTTGAGTGTCTCTTTATAATACCTGGTGTGCTGAGCTCTTGTGAGTATGGTAAGATATGGGATTGTCTACTTTCCTCAAAAGATATGGGAACGTCTACTTTTCTCACCAAGGTTGAGGGTTATGTTGGCTGTGCCAGGACTGGAACAGCTTGGGCAGACCTGTGGTGTACCTACAGAGAACATTAGAGCCACAGGAGTTTACGGACATAATCCACTACCACATCAAATACTGATCCAGGCTTGAAAGATCACATTTGTTAATTTACAGGTAAAATTCCACTTAAATCCCTTTCAGTCCAGCTCTAACCCATGTCTTTTTTTTCCCATAAAGTGCCAAAAGTTTATGTTGGAACCAATTTTCCTTCTGAACCATAGCCATATTATTCATTTATGAACAATGAAAATCTTTGTATGTAATCAAAAGGGAAATCAGCTAGATTAAAAAATCAAGCATATGAGCATTCCAGGAGAATGTGTACAGTGAATATGTAAGGAATAATAGCTGTGAAAATTTTGTTAAAGAAAACTAAAGCTGAATGTTGATAATGGTGAAGGAATAGAGAAAATACAGCAAAATAGTGCAGACAAAACATATTGAAAAGACTATTTGGCTCTTTGTCAGTTGGGATGTATTACTTTATAGGTAAAAATGTAAATAAGAGTTCTTGTTAAATATCAACAATGAGTGAATGAATTGCATTTATTGTTTAGGACATGTTCTCCACTGTACATTTTAAGATTTAAATAGCAAACCTCATACTGGAGAACTGTTACATTTGAAAATGAAGAGAATCAAATTGATTTTCAGAATAATATTTCCTTAATATGTTGGATATGTGGACTCATGTTTCCATTAACTTAAAGATTGTCCAGATATACTAATGTGCAGATATTTTGGGAGTGTTCTCAGAATGAATCTTGAACAGCCCTCAAATCCAGACCAGTTTTACATCTCAAAGTTGTATGTGAAAGGATCTATAATTTCAGGGTATAATTGTGTTCAAATAAAATGAGACTAAGTGAAAGAGAACTCTTGGACCTAACAGAGAGACAGGTAAGGAGAGAACTTACAGAAGTCTCTAAGCTCACAAATGTTACAGCAAAGGTGAACAGAGTACACTTACACAAGGCCTGAAGGCAGAATATTTTAAAGCAAAAATAGCTATTCTGTGTGAGTAGAAAAGGTAATTTATTGTTTCCAAGATGATGTAGATGCCAAAATATTGCCTGGGTTCAGAAAGCATTTACACTAACTTATGGAGGAAAACTCTATAAAGGATTCTTCAGTGCAATGATATAGCTTGTGTTCAGGAAGTCTTTAAACCATTTTTCTGGAAAACCGGATGGTATGTTGGTACAGTATGACCAAATACTTGTTGCCTTTCCATTTTTACCCTCCATTTGCTACTACCAAGGCAAGTATCAGACTGCATAGATTATTAGTTAGAACCACTTAGCCATTCTCATGCTGCTGTTAGTCTTTTTTAACTCTTCTTTCTAGTTATCAGTCCAATATGGTATGGAGGAAACACCAGCAAAAGTAGAAAAACTCTTAGTTAGCCAAGCAAGTTATGTATAACTCATGGAGTAAAGTAAGTTCTACTGCCCTCATTTTAATTTTTTCTATTCATTCTGCATAAATTTAAAGACCACTCATATGATCATGCATTTGGCTTCATGCATGCAGTATGCATTGCTTTATCTATTGAAAAAAAACCCCAACATATTTTTTTCCTAGTTTTGCCTATAGAGGAGAAAATTCAAATGGTCTCTTCCAGAACCTTCTACACAATTTAAAAGATAAATTTTGAGACTGAGATTACAGACACTCAAAAGGACGCAAAATGAAGTTGTCCCGATTGTTAAAAATTGTAAAAGCGTAATTCACTCCCTGATGAAAATTTAGAATACCTCAGAATTATTTTACCTCTTGACTAATCTCATTTTATCACACATTCAAAAGCTTATCTTGCAATAAATAGTCTGCATTCAACTGCACAACTTGCTCTTTTGTACACAGGTCCTATAGTGCAATTTGCTTCAGGTTTATGCCTCAAGCTTCATTCTCTATCTGTCCATAGCCTTAATTATCCCATAAATTACTTTGAAATCCTCAGGGACAACTTTCCTATCCAGAGTGATATTTAGTTTTTATTTATTGCTGTAAGAGCAAAAAATGAGGCTGGGGAGCGTGAGTAGACACAAATTCCTGACCACACATCTCCAAAAGTGTTTGAGAAGCAATTATGTGTCGTATTTTGCCCTTTGAACCAGTGCTATCTTTTTCGTTATCTAATATAAGTCTTTGAAGTCAGGAATATGTTTGATATTGGCTTAGTAGCAGTAGGGCTCATTCATCCCCTGTGATACTTTGTTTTGTCTGGGATTGTCTTTGTTTTCCACTATGTCATCTATATGCTCATATACTTTAAGCTTCTGTTCCCCATTATATCTGTCATCTGTTTCTCAAACCACAGCCTTACTTCAGATTGTATAAGGCCCTCTCCAAAAGGCAGACAGTTAGGACATTGTCCTTTGAATATATTCACTGGATTCAGAACAAGCTCCTCAGGCTTTACATATTACCCCTGTGCTACCTCTTCTTTTATCCAGTGTGTGCTGTTGAAAGTGTTTTAATGCAATTCTCATACTTTTCTTTGAGCTTCCCAAGCAAATATCTAGACAAAACTGTATGGGTTGATAGTGAGGACTTATTTGTGTGCTCCCTGTGCTTTTTGAATGTCTAACTCTGCATATAGTATATACTTACCTGTTATTGAAAGTATACTTGGAGATGTTTGATGCAGAGCTTGTAGTGGTTTGGGTGGTATCATGAAATGAATGTTAACTGTCTACTTTTATCTTCTGATCTGTTACCTGGCCATTTACTTTATCTCCTGTGAAAAGATTCATCCAACTTTGGGTAACTAAACCAGAGGCATAAATCAATCAAAAAGAGCAGAACATTTTACCTGAAATTAAGATTTGTTTTAAATTATTTTTGGAGATCAAGCTATAACATTAGGTACCAAACATAGAAGACATTATTTTGTCTAACAAGACATTCCCAGTTTTCTACTAAGAATCAATCTATGCAGTTTGTTGGATCAGAAATTTAAGGGAAATGTGACCAACCTCTTCAGCTAATGTATTATATGCTGACCTTCTAAAATGGCACGTGTCTTCCAGAGTTAGCATTTTTATACAGTAGAGTATTAGTAAGTTTAATGAGGAATCTCACTATATATATGGTCATCTGCACTGAAAGGTATGAGAAACATATGTTTCTCTTGGTAAGATAAAGTTTGAAAATCTTTTGCAAGTATTTTAAAGGTGTAAAAAGGAAGATCTTTGAAAAATGAAAAGGAACTTTGGAACATCATATTTGCCATTTCCAAATTTCCTGGGAAAGGTGGTTATGCAGAGATGCAACATAAAATTCAGTGTAGATTAGTTTTGTTACAGGTAGTAGGTATACATGCACTTGGGAGAGGTGGTAGTGAGGGAAAGAATTAGTAATCTGCTCTGGAAGCTACTCTGTTAGCTTCAAAGAGATTGAAGCATTTTCATAATCTTAAATAAAGACTTTTAACTGGGTCTTGTTTAGAGAGATCTGTGATGCTGAGAGCATAAATGTGATGCTTCCCTAGTTCCTACTTGATCTAGAATGCAACACATCTTCTCCTGTTGCCTGCAAAATTAATAAAAACTCTTTATAATGGCCATTTACAATTATCTCTCAGTTTCTAGAACTCGTTCAAAGAAAACCAAGTGATAAAAGAAGAAACAGCAGCTAATTTGCTTGTCTAACACTTCTATTGCTAATTTTAACAGTCTCTGCCCTCTCACAAAATTCGTATGACAGTATGTATAACAATAAAGAGATTGTTTGCTGGTAATGTACAATAGTAACAGTTACTTGTCAGTGTTTATATAATACTGCAAGTGATGAATGGTTTTCATAAGCAAGAAAGAAAATTAGTGGATTACTCACTTTGCTTCTTGTCTCCCTAGTAACTTTTATGTTCTGGTCACAAGAACTTCAGAGCTTAATTGTTTTATATTTCATTTTAAAATAATTAATTTATAAGTAAATATTTGAAGCAAGGCATGCTTTACTTTGCTTCTATCAAGGATCATAAAGGCACAATGGGGTTAGTAATATGGTACAATTCTGTCTGGGTCTTTTTATACCCGCATAGACAAGTAATTAGCAACAAATAAGACAAATAGCCATTCTAATTATATAAGCTATATCAAACCCAGCTTTTAATAAAAAATGAGCACTAAGTGAAAGGTACTAGCTTGCTGAATCTGTGTCACTGATCAATTAACTCTTCATCTGAGTCCTGTAAACAAATCTAGGTCTAAATTTTTATAAATGTTTTGTGTCATGATCCACAGAGGGACTTCAGTATCATGGCATTTAAGATTACAGGGGTACTGAAAAGCAAGAAACTTTGGGAGGTCTTTTTGCATATATTGCTATTACAGTTTAACGATCTGTGAAATTAAGATCTGTTATGTAAAGCTGCAGTAATGCCTATGTTGAATTTTTTGTGAATGATCTCATAGTACTTGGAATCTCAAAAGGACCTATAGTAATCTTTAAGGAAGTGACTATATCCTTTAGAAATTAATAAATATTACTTTGCAGGGCTGGCCTTAATTGGAGTTTATTGACAGCTTTTTGTTAAAGTGTTCTTTCCAATTATGGTTATGGGTAAATACTTTTATTTTCTCAGTACACTATCTCCTTTTTGTCAATTTTTCCCACTTTATTCAGAAAATTCTGTGATAGAAATTCCTTTTTCAATTTAACTAGCACAGAATATTATTAATAAAAAATTATAAGCACACTAATTTTAAGCTTGAATGTAGCTCAAAGTCTCATTTCTCCTATGTATTACTCTTTCTGAAGAACTTGAACTCTTTGTGTTGCAGTGGAGGTTTCCATTGACAGGGAAGCAAACAATCTCTGCATAAAGCTGTGTAGGAATCACAGCAAGAAACACATTTAGGGTTCATGACAGTGAATACAGGCAGGCTGAAGGTAGCTTCAGTGAAGAAAGTTTATGTCCAGTTCTGGAGCCCTCAGGACAGGAGGGACATGAACCTGATGGAATGGGTCCAGCAGAGGGTCACAAAAGTGATCAGGGGGCTGGAACACCTCTCCTACAAAGACAATCTGAGGGAGCTGGAGTTGTTCAGCCTGGAGAAGACAAGGCTCTGGGGAGACGTAATAGTGACCTTCCAGTACCTGAAGGGGCACTACACGAAAGTGGGAAAGGGACTGTAGTGACAAAGGCCTGTAGTGACAGGATGAGGGGCAATGGCTTTAAACTAAAGAAGAATAGATTTAGATTGGATGTTGAAGCAAGTTATTTACCATGAGGGTGGTGGAACACTGGAACAGGTTGCCTAGGGAGATAGTTGAGGCCTCATCCCTGGAGATATTCAAGGTGAGGCTTGATGAGGCTCTGAGTAACCTGATCTAGTTGAGGATGTCCTTGCTTACTGCAGGGGGGTTGGACTAGATGACCTTAGAGGTCCCATCCAGTCCAAACCATTTAAGGATTCTATTTATTTGTTAAAGCAACTTCTGTGAATTAATATTAGTCTTTTTCATGTAATGCTTCTCCCAAATAACTTTTGAAACAGATGCAAAACCCATTTATTGATCTCTTCAGTCCAAATCAAAGCTGCAGCAGCAAATTTATGCAACTTTGTGCGTGTTCCTTGGCAAGATGTGTCTATAATTAAACTCATCCCCAGTCACAATATGAGTGAAGAGGTTGGTTTCATCTGTTATCAAAGGAGTCACACTGGAAGAGAACTTGGGAGGTGATGATATGCCATCTGTTCTCCAAGAGGTTTTGCAAATACTGCCCATCTTAGAACCCATAAGGAATAGAGTTTTTCTCCAGGCATTAAAATGTGTGTCTTTGTGGGATAAATGAGTCTATATCTTTTGTTGAAGGTACAGAAACCACTATATTGAATTTGACAGTATGGTAGTCCTGTGACAGATGGGGCTATGTGAAGGTGAAAAAAGTCCATTGTTAAAAAAAAATTTTCTCAAAAATTTGTGTGTCTTTCACCCCAAAGAGGATGTAGATTCTGTTCTTAAGCAGAATAAATGCTGTCTATCATGTATTAGGGTTTCCTCACCACCACCACTTTTCACACAGTAAGAACATATGAAATTTCCTACTGAGTATTCCCCTACAGACTGTCAAGCACAGCAGTGTCTCCTGCCTATTTTTTTCGGCAGTGGTAAAGGGAAATGCTCTTTAAAGACCAAGCATATGATGCCTGGCTGCCTTTTGCAGTCCATTCTCTTTGTATCCAAAGTCAACGTATTAGGGATATACTGGTTGCCAATATATCACCGCCTACTCATTTTAGTATCCATACATAGACCTATTGTCTACAAATTCATTCAGCCTCATTCTAAACCTGGTGACACTGACTCAACAACCAGGAACTTCTGTTAGCAAGATGTAGAATTGCTCTGCCTCCTGTGTACAGAAATACTTTAATCTATCATGTTTTTAAATCTCCTTTTAGTCTCATCAAACATTCCTAGTTCTACTATTACAATATTTTGTTAATAGCAGTTTCAACATGATGTCGGATATATGGGTAGGGCCCAAGTTTGTATAGCAGCAAAATTGTTGTAAATGTTATTCTAATAACAGGTGAAAAAAGAGCTATTGTTGTGTTGTTTATAGGACTGGTACTGAACAGTGCATTTCATTGTGCCATCTGTAATGGCAATAAATCTTTTTCCTGCCAGTTTAACTACTTCACAAGACTGAATTTTATTCCAAAACAGACATGATAAATATATTTATGTTGTAATTATAATGGAGGAGCTAGTTATGATCATTTTAATTGTAGTTTAGCTTCTCTGTTGCTCATTTTTATATTGTGAGTCAAGCTATAAGTACAAGTGTTAGTTTCTAGGTAAAATATAAAATTTAAAATGCAGATGTATTCAAAAGGAGAAAATCATGCTAAGAACCTATGTAATATGTGAATGTAGCAATCAGATGGAGAATGGAAATTAAATGATGGTCTTCATGAGGAACAGGAAATCAAGGTTATGGATTCACTGTAGAAGGGAAGGCTCTATTTTAAGGGATAAGATTGTTCCCATTTTAGACTGTGAAGCATCACTGTGGCAGTATATCAGCTGTTAACAAAATAAATTATTACTGACCAAGTATTCAATATATCGGGTTTTAAAACAATTTATAGTCTGGAAATGAGGAGAAGATGACACTGAGCACTTGGTTTTCTTCAAAAACATTGTATAGCCATCTCTTTTATTCATCCTTCTTTTACTTTTCATTCCAAGAAAAATAATTGACTATTCCTAAAAATAGAAGATAAGTGGTGAAATTGATTTACTTCCTCTTTTGTACTTCCGTATATGTGTGAAGATTTATATTTTAATTTTGATCACAGATATGACAATACTGGTAATTTCTAACTATAGCAAATCTTTTGTATCTAGTTTGAGTCACTTTAAACAAAAGTCCTTTTGCCTGACTTTTTGGCATCGGATACATGTGGACTGGAACTTTACAACTTTTCAAATATTTACTGACTTTGCATGTTGCAGTGGACATCACTTTTCTGTAGGAGTTCATGACTGTCTGTGAATGTGTGCTGAAAATTGTAATGCTCTCTTACTGTAGCTTCTGCAAACAAGACAAGCTGCCCATTACATTCCAGTCCTGTGTGATCATGAAGGAGTGTCAAGTGTCAGAGTGGTCAGAATGGACCCCCTGCTCAAAAACCTGCTTTGACATGACGACCCCTAAAGGGAATCGTACAAGAACACGGACCATAAAACAGCTCCCTATTGGCAGTGAAAGTGAATGCCCCCAGTTAGAAGAAACAGAACAGTGTGTTTCTCAAGGCGATGGTGTGGCACCGTGCATTACGTAAGTTGGTCCATTTCAGTTCTTCCTGTACTAAAATGAAGATTCTCAATTAAGCATGGTGATGGAATATCAACCAAATCATTATTAAAGATGCAATAGGTTTTACTTTATTTTTTTATCCTTTGCTTATTCAGTGTTCTTAAAAGCCTGAAGCCTGCAAATAGCTGCTATTACAGTGACATCACATCCTCCTCTAAATACAGGAAAAATAACAAATACCTATTTGTTTCATTTTAAAAGAGAACATTTGTGCATATGCAGGCTCAGTTAAAACCATAATAAATTAATTGTATTAATTTGTCCATGATCTTTTCCCTACATAACATTTCTACCAGAATTGTTTTCTGAAGTGTGTTTCTGTTTGCAGACAAAATGCTGAACCTAGGAAACAGGTGAAAAACGTCTGTCTAGCAAACAGACTTTCTTAGTGAGGCTTGTATTCAGCATAACAAAGGCAGGATTGGGCCCCAAATGGAAAGTGAGTCTAAAAGTGACGGTAAATAAATTAACCCTATATTTAAAGTATAAAAGAAATTACAGCAAGCACATTATGATTCAAGAGACTGCTGTAATTCTTATTAACTAATGGAGAATAATATTAAAATCTTATCTGCTTTTTCTTTGTCAGACTGAGAAGAGGATCTAGGGAAATATTTGATGTTAAGCATCTTTGACTGCAGTACATATTTTTTTATTTAAGAGTTGAAATGTCAGCTTTCCACATCTCCAGCCACATTAGGAAGCATTTCCCTTGATTTAGCCTTAAAGTACTTGTTGTGTAGAGAATTCTGTGGCATTTATTGTGGTTCATAATTCTGATTGGGTTTTTAACTGAGAGTCACAGATTTTCTTTCCTATACATTCACTGATTAAAACTCACAGCTTCTCATCATTCATCAATACTCAGCAGGGATGCTTCAGTACTGCAGAGTAGACTTCTTTTTGACAGTGAAAAAAGAACATATTGAAAGGTTTCAGTGAAGAAATAATAAAAAAACCCAATAACAATTTAACCTTGATATTCAGGAGAAACTTCTGTTTCTTGTCAAAGATGAACAAGAGGTGTTTGGGTTGTTTTGGGGGGGCTGAGTTGTTGTGGTTTTATCCCCTCTTCTTTTCTGACTCTTATGTTTCTCAGCATGAATGTTTCTTTGATATTTTGAATATTGGTTCATATAAATTGTCTTGCTCTAAACAAATGCTCAGTCACAACTTGAAAGTTAGCTTATTTGAACATAGACTATATATCTCAGTAGATCAGTTTTTTCTTTCCTCCAGTAAATATTTATATGTGCAGTATGTTTCGAAATTGAACAGAATGGATTTTCCTAGAAAGTAATGATTTCAGAAGTGAAATAATAGAGAAAAAGTCACTACCCACATAAAATATCAAACTAACACATGTATGTGTACAAGAAATTGTAGCATTCAGGCTTTTTGGAAAATTAATAAAGGTGTTTCTGCTTGTATAACTTAATGTTGTGTAAAATGGCTTAATGATTTCTAGAGACTCAATTAAGCAAATTTGATTCAGGTATGGTTGGCGGACCACAGAGTGGACAGAATGCCGTGTCGATCCTCTCCTCAGCCAACAGGACAAGAGGCGAGGAAATCAGACGGCACTGTGTGGAGGTGGCATTCAAACCCGGGAAACATACTGCGTGCAAGCTAATGAAAATCTCCTCTCCTATTTAAATACTCTCAAGGAAAAAGAAGGTAAATTGAATTACTCCAAAATCAGAGCACTTCAGCTCCTTGACAGACATTGCCTTCTGTCATCAGTGCCTTCTTACCTTGCAGGTTACCATTATTTTCTAGTTCAGATTAAAATACTTAATTGTAGTAGTAGAAATTTCATTCTCTATGCTGCAAATGTTGGTTCCTAGCTACAAAATACCGTTTCTTAATATCTACTGAGAAACTATTGTCTTATGTGAAGGATGTCTCCCAGTAAGAGTGTGACAAGGTGGGCCAGAAATCCTAGATTTGGTTCCTTCCTCTGCTGTAAATCCTCTACACTCTACTGTGTGTCCTTCAGCTGGGTGATGAAACTGTGTGATTTGATGTGCAGGTGGAATTTGTCATTTCTGCTATGTAAGCTCAGTATGGGAATATGTAAAAATATAACTAGATTTCATTCTTGGGGAATGGCTTGGGTTTTTTTGTTTGGTTTGGTTTGGTTTTGTGGGGTTTTTGATTGTTTGTTTTTTGTTGGTTTGTTTGTTTGTTGGTTTTTTGTTTGTTTTGTTTTGTTTTTTCACTTTCGTCAAATTCTGAAATTGTTATCAGGTCTTAAGCCACTATAATTTCATGGGTATGTTTCCCTAACTTCCTTGTCACTGTTACAGCTTGTACAGCTTCTTAAGAAAAGAGAATAGTTTAGGACACAAAATCTCTAATACATTTTGTAATATACTGACGAACATCACTTGGGTGTTTTGTTATATCTGCTTCTGTCTACTAATGCAGCACTATAGTTTTAGAAATTAGTGAATTAAGCTAAATGCATTTAGCTTGTTAATAACATTTTATCCTCTTCTGTAGCTGTTTCATATGAAGACACATTATTATAAATAAATTAATACAGCCACATACTTCAGGAAAAGCAACATCATTATACAATTTAGGTGTAATAAAACATTTAGACCAGAGATGACCAAACTGCAAGCTAGTGAGGTTTCTGCTGTGGGTTAAAGGTACTCTCAGACTTGCTGTAAAGGTAGACTTTGTGGCAAATATTAATGCCAACATCCATTTCAGTGTGACTACTTGGATCAGTAGGGTGTGACTTCTGCTTTTGTGCTGTGTGGGCCCCACATCTGTATTTGTTAAAGATGCAGCTTTCAAACCTCTTTTGTTTAATGCAAATCAGGTTCTCCCCACAGGCTTTTAGTAAATCGCTTCTGCTGAACAAAGTTTAGATGCCCCTGTCTTAAAGGAGTAAAACCTCCCAGCTAAGGAGAGGTAACAATAAAATCAGTGGCAGCTTACTGTTCAGAATGATGATTAGGATTTTCATAGGCTGTGAAGTCTCGCCGGCTTAGGCGGGTGTGAAATCTGCCCTTATCAGACTGTGACAGGAATACGCGGAGCCCATCAGGAGGTAATCTCTGCAGGCTCCGGAAAGCTGATTAAAATGTAACTAGTCTTTGGATGCATAAACATGAGGACAATTTTTCAAGAGCTCAAACTAGGGGTGAAGTGGGTCTTAGTTTAAAAAGGAGCTCTGGGGTGATTCCATATTAGGGGACATATTTTCAGAAGAGGTATTTCTCAGCTCATCCGCCCTCTCTTTCCCCTCCCACCTGGGATTCAGTGTGGGCAAGAGATGTGCTCCAGGCCCTTCTAGGAAGAAGCAAATCAATACCTCTAAAAACAATACTATTGGAAAACAATGAGTAAATTGAGAATGGGAAAAAATGTGGGGAGGCACCTATCAATTTTAGCTGTAGGGAGATGCCTTCACTTAAGTGTAGTTTACTGTTGGTTGTACTGAATGCTATCTGGGTAAGGCTGATTTGAAAACCTCTACTCTCATATACTTATGGTGGCATTTCCCTGTTATTTCAGAAAGTCAGTCACAGAGCAAGTCGAAGGCTAGTGCTGCACCTCTGCTATCGATCACTTTTGAAATAACAGGTAGGTATAGTAAGGCCTCTGACCTGGCTTTCAATCAAAAGTGTGCAAAGAAGGCAACATCCCTTTTGGGGGAATTACTCTGGCTGTAAGTGTATAATTGACATGTTTATTTAGCTCAAAAATAGTTTAATGGACTTATGCGTTCTCAGGAAATTTCAAGTCAGTTTGAAGTGACAAGCCTAAACTCAAAATAAGAAAATTCATGAGCCTCCTAGGATGCTAGGACAGTTTCCTGCTCTGATCCTGGACCATTTTAGAAAATGACTGATTTTCTTCTCAATTCTGAGCACTGGGAATTACTTTGTTTTGTTCACCACAGCTGCGATGTCTGTTTCCAACACAGATTTAGGGCTTCAGTAAGAATTTGAAATGTAATACTTGAACCAGAATACCTCACAGTATTCAGGTCTGTATTATCTTCTATTACAATTAAAAAATTTAGACTTGAGTAGTATTGGGTGTATAATTAGGCAGCTGACAATCAAGACTCACAGAGGTCACTGTCATTCTGCCACTTACTTGCCACTGACTTAAATTGTCTTATCCTTATTCACCTATTTAAATTGGTTTACTCATGAAGTTTCTCTCACGGTAAGCCTATGAGGTTGTGTTGTCTTTTTCCAAGTACCTTTAAAACCCTCAGTGTAGAATGAAGATGGGAGAAAAGTTCTGATATAAATTTATTCTCCATTTGCAAACCACATGTTGCCCTGTTAAACGCAGAGGAACTGCTTACACGTTGATTACAGGATCAGGTCCAGAATGATCTGCTGTCTTTTGACGACTGCATTCAACATTGTAGAAAATGGGGCAAGAATATTTATTTTTTATTGTTGGTCATATTGTGTTTTGGGCTTGACTGTTATTTCCTTTTTTGGAGTGAGAGCACTTCAGTTGGACAAATTTACTTCTGCTGCTTGCTGTGAAACCAGTGCAACAAATGACTAGAAGGAGAACTGTGAAGCTGTGCCTGCTGATGCTTCTGCTCATGCAGCCACATATAAATTCATTCTCTGCCAGTCTGGTCATTGCTGGACGTTAGGCTGTTGGGGGTTCCTAGAGAAGAATGAGGAGGTTGAACCTCAATAAATATAGCAAATGCTTAAGAACATAATAGTGCTTTTTATTTTCTTCTTTTTTTTTTTGTAGCATGCAGTCATTCAGGGAGATGTCTTACAAGGGTATAACATATATTCAGTTAAAATTTCCTAATATAGTAGGTGATTTGAGGACAGGGTAAGTAAATCTCATTTTAGTTTATAGGCCACTACCTCAAATCTGAAATTATTCAAACTGAGTCTAATTTTTAGTTAGACTCATGGAGAAGGAGCAGTTATCAAAATGCATTCATTTTTCGTTCCATTTTTGGCCTAAATTTGATTAAATTCCACACAGAGCTTGTAGTATTACATGCAGCCTAATCATCATTCAGCATCACTGCCAAGGAATAAAGAACAATCTTTATTGCTGCCACAAGAGAGTATAAAAGGACAGACATAAGACAAGGTTTTAAACCGTAAATTTCTGATCCAGTGTCGTCTTCTCTCAAAGCATCTTTGCTGAACAATAAGCAGCAAAAGCTGAACTCATACTTTTTGGATGCTGAAAGAAATAAATTTAAATTAATGGGAGCAAGATGTTCTCAAGATACACAAGTAAGTCTGACTGTTCTTATTTTACTGTCATCACAAAGAAAGAATTCTGAGTAATCCTAGGTGAAATAAACTCTGAATATTCAATAATGAAAACATTTTTTTAACCATCTGCAATATAAATTTTCTATTCTGCTGTTGAATTCTTTTCTTTTAAAAGCAGTATATAACAGATATGATAGTAGACAATTCTACATCACTTATGTCCAAGGAACAGCATTTCAAAACCATTTTGACATATTGAGAGATTTGTTGATATCACTTATCTTTCCCCAAAGTACATTTTTCTTCCCTTGCACTCTAATGAGTAATGGAAAAGGCAGGTATTTTCAGTAGCAGTTTTCATAAGTTTATTTAGCAATGTTTGCTGACAAGACCTAGAATACTTAGTGGACAGACACCTCTAAAAAAAATGAAATAGTGTACCTATGACTTAAGTCACCCTCTTAAAAGCCAAACACAGTCACAATTCCTTATATTTTAGAATTCCATGACCATCAGAAATTTATCTGGAAGCCAAATGGTTTGTGACAGTAGTACCTTCTACTGTCAGACTCTTTAAAAAAAAATAAATCAGTTTGAGATATGGAACATCTGCAATATGAAAATCTGCTATTTAAAGCTTCCTAATGAAAGAACTTTGTTATTTTTTGAGTAACATCTCATGAATAGTGTGATGGTAAGTGCTTTGTCCTGATGCATGCTGGAGATGAAGCATGGCATTTCTCAGAACAGTTTCTCTGTTCCCCGAAGCAAGGCTGTGTCTCAGGGGTGCAATTGACTCTTGATTTCAACTGTCTCACTTGGGAAGTTCTTGTATTAAAGGAAGGTTAAAAAATACTGTTAACAATTTTTTAAAGTTTTTCCTTTTTTTTTTTTTTTTTTTTTTTTTTTTTTTAGAAACTATTCAATTCAAATTCAATTACAGGCAAATTATGTTTATTTATGTCCATGTTCTACATAAGATATGCATATTATGTTATCATGCACATTAGGTGCATGTTTCAGATGTATTGTAAAACTCAGTGTTCTGTCATAAAATTTCATTCTAACAGTTTTATGCAAATATAGGAATACTAGTTCTTGGATTATTTTGTGTTAAGAGATTGTTGAGCTGGAAGCAGTAATGTTGAGTGACTATCTGCCATCTTCATTCCTTTATGATCTGGACCAACACAGTTAAAACTATGCCAAAGGATGCAACATGGAAAACCATAATAGGGTAATGATTTCATTTTCCTCTTAAGGAGTGAGAATTGAATGCTTTTTATGTAACTGGAAAGATCATCTCCTTACTCTGAATGAACATATATAGAAATGAGATCAAATTTTAACAACCTAATGCTTACTTTAATATTATATCTCTGGTTATTGATCTCATCTTTCAGAAGGTTATTTTGTTGTATACTGAACTTATTTCAGAATACATTTCTTCAGAGAACTCTTTCCATCAAAAGAGATTATTTGTAGTGGTGGCAGAAAATTAATGAGGTAACTATCCTGTGAAAAAAATGCTGAGGGAGTAGGATGAGAGTGTTTTAAGTTAAGAAATTGCATATTTCTTCAATCAACCAAAATGAATAGATATGTCAGACTTTGCTTTGCCTTCTAGCAGATATTCTCTGCTTAGTGCCATATTTTGTCAAGTCCTTTATTATGAAAGAGAATTAAAATCTTCCTTAAAATTACGTGGTACATTCTGTTTGCCTTACTCTGACACCTTATAGAGTTGTCCTATTATGTGTATTACGTGTAACCTGGGAATTCAAAAAAGTAAATTATGGAAGGTATGGGGTGACAGCCTTATCTGTTCCAGGGCATATCGCTCCTTAAAGAACAGAATAATCTGTCTTCAGGTGTGTCTTCATAGGTTAATGATACTTTAAGGAAAAAAATCAATTGTCTTGTGCAGAATTTTAATTGTTTTAAATATATTGTGTATCCATATTTATATTACATGCAAACTATATATGAGTCTAAGACAAAGCCTTTCTTGAACTAAAGCAAGTACTGTGCAAATCTTATTGCTGAGTGTGCACATAAATGTCTTCAGAGTAAAAGAAAAAAAAATTTTTTTCATTATTTTAACTGTTTCAGGTTACAGCTTAAAAAATCTTCTAAATATTAATTAACCAGGCTTTTGAAGCTATAGTATCATATAGGAGCAAAGGGATTTATACAGCTTTTTGTTCACTTTCTTAAGCGAAGACATACTCAATAAGACAGCAGGACATCAATTTACACAGAGCATAATGTGAACAACTGTTGTAGTAACATAATCTATCCATTAAATGAAATGAGTAGGTCCAAGAGGGTGCTGCAATATCTACAGTCTTCCTGACTCAATGTAATCGGATTTGGCTCTGTTCATGCAGAGAGTAAACTCACTTCTGATTAATTTTTCCAAGACAGGCATTTTTTCCTCACTTCATCAGATTAAAGTGATGAGATAGCAGCCTTTCTGAATGAAGGATGGTTCTGTCCACTTAAGAGGTGAGGATTGTGACCAATGACACGTGAGACATGTGTTGACTTTGTTTTTACAGCCTCGAGGCCAGTGGACCGTGGTCTGTGTACAGGACCTCTTCCCAGCACTTCCCAGCTCTGCCATATCCCCTGTCCTACAGAATGTGAGACCTCAGCATGGTCAGCCTGGGGACCTTGCACCTATGAAAACTGCGATGACCCTCAGGCCAAGAAAGGTATGTAAAAAATCAGAAAAGCCTTTTAATAGTGACAATTTCATATTCTTAAGTCACTAGACACCTCTGGTTGCGCAAGCAAACTAAATTTTGTACCAAGAAGGGGTATATCCACTGCCTTTGAGCATGGCTATAAACACTTCAGAAGGGACAGGCAAGGAAGGAGAGGTGGTGGGGTAGCCCTGTATGTCCAGGGGGTGTTTTGATTGTCTATATCTTAATGATGGAGATGATAGGATTGAGTGTTTACTGGGTAAGAATCAGAGTGAAGACCAACAAGGCAGATATGATGGTGGGAGTCCGTTTTAGAGTGTCCAACCAGGATGAAGAGCCATCAGGGAAGAAAACTGGGCTGTCTGAACAGAGTGTTGGAACTCGGAAAAAATGGGAGTTTATGGCCTTTGGAATGAGGGGCAGGCAACACAGGAGGACTACAAGGTTGACATGAAGTTATGCAGTGAGAAAATTAGAAGAGCCAAAACCCAGCTAGAACTTAATCTTACTACTGACATAAAAGGTAATAAAAATGTTTCTGTAAATATATTAGCAACAAAAGGAGGCCTAAGGTGAATCTCCAGCCTTTATTGAATATGGGGGGGGGAGACAGAATGACCAAGGATGTGGAAAGGGCTGAGGTACTCAGTGCCCTCTTTGCCTGTCTTTAATAGTAAGACCAGTTATTCTGCAGGTACTCATCCCCCTGAGCTGCAAGACAGTGAAGAATGAAGACCCCATTATCCCAGGGAAAATGGTTAGCAACTGAATACACCACCTAGACATAAAGAAGTCTATGGGTCTGGATGGGATGCACCCAAGGGTAATGAGGGAGCTGATGGAAGTGCTGACCAAGGCACTTTCCATCATTTATCAGCAGTCCTGCCTAACTGGAGAGGTCCCAGTTGAATGGAGGTTAGCAAATGTGATGCTCGTCTACAAGAAGAGGAAAGGAGGATCTGGGGAGCTACAGGCCTGTTAGTCTGACCTCAGTGCCATCATGCAGCATGTACAGGACAAGCAGGGGATCAGGCCCAGTCATCATGGGTTTATGAGAGGCAGGTCCTGCTTGACTGACCTAGATAGATGGGCCAAGGCAAACTGATGTGATTCCATGAGGCTGTTGGTTCACAACAACCCCATGCTTACATGGCATACTTACATACAGGCTTGGGGAGGAGTGGCTGGAAAGCTTCCCAGTGCATGAGGACCTGGGGGTGTTGGTCAACAGCTGGCTGAATATGAGCCAGCAGTGTGCCCGGGTGGCTAAGAAGGCCAACAGCATCCTGGCTTATATCAGAAATAGTGTGGCTAGGACGACTAGGGAGGTGATTGTACCCCTGTACTCAGCACTGGTATGGATGCACCTCAAATTCTGTATTCAGTTTTGGGCCTCTCACCACAAGAAGGATATTGAGGTGCTGAAGTGTGTCCAAATAAGGGCACACTGCTGTCTCATACTCAGCTGTGGCCAGCAGGACTAGGTAATTGATTGTCCCCCTGGTGCCACTTGGCACTGGTGAGGCTCCACCTCAAATACTGTGTTAAGTTTCGGTCACCTTGCTGCAAAAAAGACATTGAAATACTGGAGTGTGTCCAAAGAAGGGCAATGAAGCTGGTGAAGGGTCTAGAGCACAAGTATTATGAGGAGCAGCTGAGGGAACTGGGGTTGTTTAGACTGGAGAATAGGAGGCTGAGAGTAGACCTTACTGCTCTCTACAACTACCTCAAAGGAGGTTGTAGTGAAGTGGGTGTTGGTCTCTTCTTCCCAGTAAGAAGAGGAAATGGCCTCAAGTTTACCAGGGGAGTTTTAGATTAGATAATTAGAAAACATTTCTTCACCACAAGGGTTGTTAAGCAGTGGAACTGGAAGTGGTTAAATCACCATCCCTGGAGGTATTTAAAAGATGAATAAATGTGATGCTTAGGGACCTGGTTAAGTGGTGGACGTGGCAGGGCTGGGTTAATGGTTGGACGTGTTGATCTTAAAGGTGTCTTCCAAACTAAATGGTTCTATTATTCTGAAAAAGGACCATAAAAGCTGACAATCTGTAGGCTGTTTGCTAAGCTCTCAAGCTAAAATCCAGGTTATTGCAAGTCAACTCCAGTGTCAAACCTTCCTCTCAAATGGCAAGGGATACAGTTTGTCTGTATGTTCAAGTTACAATTCTGGCACTGTTTCAGAAGGAGGACAGAAGCAGCCTTTGAAGTTCATAGTGTCCAAGTCACTTAAAGTTTTGGAGTTCAGTAACAGCAGACCGTGAAACATGCTTTGGCAAAGAGCTGGGATCATTTGCTGTTGAAGTGACACTGTGTTACTGATAACATATGTGCTGGTTTAAATTTTCACATATTTAACAGTTCATTCCTATGCAGAACAGACTATAGTAACCTGACATCAAAATCGGCAAGTAAGAATAACATGAAACAAACCTTTGCCAAAGTTAAAATATTCTGATCAGATATATCAAAAACTATAGTAAATTGTTACATGGGAAACTATTTTTTGAATTTGTTCAGTTTAGTTACATTGCTATGACTATAGATTTCATCTGGCTTTTTCAACATGCCATCCTGAAAGTGAGTAAAAGGATTGGTCTTAGAGGCTGACAGTAACCTTGCAGATGACACTCTGTTTAAAGGTCCATCAGTTTATCCAATCTAAAATCAGTTTAGATATTCTTAAGGAAATTTGTAAATGCTTGCAAGGGAATATTGTGATGTTAATCACTGAAAATATGTTCATGGGGCTTTTTGGGTTTATTTCCAAGCCTTGCCTTTTCTGCTAATGTAATCTCTCTTTTTATTTTTATTTTTTTTTCCTTGGATGGTAGGGAGTATTTATAATCTGATTTCACTTGATAATCTAACCCTGTTGGAAGATATGTGAGAAGAAAGCAAACAACATAGTTGAAAAATGGTAACCCAGTAGTCTAGTCAAGATTTATTAGATGAGATGGATCTGGCAAGAGTAATGCACAGGAAATTACTCCTGTCCCACTCCTGGAGAATATATGACTAGGCTAAAGAGGTAGTCTAAGGCAAAGCTTACTGAATAAGCTCAAAACTTCTGATGCTCTTGTTGAGTTTCACTTCTCTTCCCTCCTTAATAAGTTGTTCTACCCAGTTATGTAGAATACAGTGTTGTGCTGAGTGACTGTGGTGTCTTTTACACAGAAGAGAAGCATAACTGCTCACTGGGGTATAGATAGATAAAATTGTCTTCACTTTGCATCTTAAAATTGAATTATTCTGCCCTTTACATTTTCATGGACATCTCAGGCTTTAAACTAAGGAAACGACGCATTACCAATGAGCCTACAGGAGGAACGGGAAACTGCCCACACCTACTGGAAGCCATCCCATGTGAAGAGCCTTCCTGCTATGACTGGAGGATCATGGGGCTGGAGGAGTGCATTCCTGACAATGAGAAGCCATGTGGCCCTGGTACACAGGTTCCCGTTGTCGTCTGCATCAACAGTGATGGTAAGATGCCTTTTTTCCCCACAGTGAACACTGACTAGAGTGAAGATGCTAAAGTATAGTCCAAAAGGGTAGCAAGTGGTTTTTTGTTCTCAGCTTTCTCACTCCTTACGACCAAGCTGTCAGAAATAGAAATGTCCTTTGGTGTTGGTTAGGAAAGATAGGTGCTGTAGTTGCTCTAGGATCAAGCTCCTTCACCTACACACCTCAGGTATGTAAATGTTCCCAAAACTTTGAGAAAAGTAAATACAAAACAGCTATTGCTTTTCAGTAGGTCAGACTCATGCCTGCAATGACTTGACTGAATTCCCTGATGTAATCCCACTAACAAAGCTGATCCTCTGGGTCCAGAACCAAATAAAGTGTGATTAAAGCAAGACACATTGCAGTAAGTATAGCTGGAAGAAAAATAATAATGTGTTTATTGAAAAGTATGGTTTGATGTGTGTTATGGAGTTGGTTTGATAGTCTGGGCTGTCTTGCTTCTTTAAAAGGTCAAAAAAAACCCCAAAACAAAACAACCATTATTCAATTATCCTCTGTGAGAGAAAACAGATTTTGCATGACATAGTCATAAAAGCCAATTCTGAAAGCTGCTTACAAACCACTTTAATCTACAGAAGATTCATGAATTGCTATTGCAAGAATATTCCTTATTCATTAGTAATATCATAGGCTAGAGCAGCATATAAATGAAAATAATTGTACTGACTACAGTGTAGTTATTGTAAGAGGCTTCTAACTCCCTAGAGAGGATTAAATAAGAGGACACCTCTGATGAGTGTTTAACAGCCAAACAAAATATTTTGTAATTATATTAATCAGAAGTAACTGATTATAGAGAGATTTAAATCATGAGCTTTCTCTCAAGAATTTGGGTCATAATTGAGTTTTGGGGCTTAAACTGAAAACCTTAGAGTGTAAGCTTTTAGTCCTCTGCATACACCTAAGAGAACTGATAACTGGTTTTACAGCTCAGGAAAAGATTAGCCTAGAATTACCATACTGAACACACTACATTTTGTGTTCCTATATAAAAAAATTTCCCTTCACAGTGTAATAATTTTTTGGCAACAATACTGAAACTATTTTAACTTTAGTTTGAACTTTAGTTTGTATACATTTTCAGTTGAAAAATGGCCTTTTCCTTATGAGGGAAGGTGTTTCCTAAATGATTCTGATTTTTTTTCTCCTTTTTTTTTTTTTTTCTATAACAAAACAATAATCTGTAAAACAAAAAGAAAGTGTATTTTGCTTTACTTCACTAGATTTTCCCTACCCTTGGTTTTGAGAAGTGAAATCTGAGATATCTTTTATGTATATGGAATTTTTTGTTGTTCTGTTTCAAACTCATAGGATTTACTGTCCACACTACATGGACTTTGGGTTTGGCCAAATATTACTTGGAAGACTTGTGATTAACTTTCTTACTCCCATGATTTCTCTCCCTGAATTATATGGTGCTGTATATTGCTGTGTTTATATGGCATTATATATTGCCTATATCAGCAATTTGTCCCAGAATGAGTGAGAACTTGGGCATTGGCCACATGCCTGTCAGTCTTTAAGATTGAAGTGTTGTGGGCAGAGCTTCAAAGAAAATAGAAATTACAATTAATTTTTTTTTTTTTTCAAAGATCAAATCACCACAAAAATACATATTGAATATCTTTTGACAAGTGCAAAAGCAACAGAGAGTAATGTAGTGGATTGTCTCAGGTCTTCCTTGAAATCCCTTCCTGCTATTACTAAATGATCTTCTATGATCTTCGCCATTAATACCAAGTGGCTTTTGTTTAGATCTCTCCTGAAAAAGATTAGCATGATACAATAGAAATAAAGTATGAAGTAAAGAACCACCAACCTCAGTAGTGTCTTCCTTGAAGCTAACTCTGCTCAAGCATCTCCTTACTTTGCTTCCCACAGCACTAACCCTCTGAAAATCTTTTAGGCAAGTCTTAAATGCTCCTTTAAATGCACAGAGCCACCTTTTCCCAAGTAGTTCCCATCTAGTACTCTGGCCTCCTGCCCTGGCACATGATACCCCTTGTATCCTTATTCACTAAGCACTTGTGGTGGGCGCCCGGATTCTGCTCTTCAAAATCTAGAAGAGCAGCACCTTGTAATCTGACAGGTTTTGCATCAAACATCTGCAAGGTAGTTTGCAGTAAAATGAAGTTTGGAGAATGTTACTCTTTTACAGTCTAAACATCATAGTTTAAATTCATCATCATATAAAATTTGTGGTATACAATGTTCGTTGAGCACTTCTTGGAGAAGACTACACTGACTGTTAGTTAAAGACAGTGGTTCAATTGGGAGGATATATAATTTGTATAATTATCATGTGCTGCTGTAATTTTGATCTAAATGACACAGAGGGAATTTTGTTCAGTTTTACAGGTAAAAATGACAGTGAAGGGAAACCACGTGGAAAGCATTAATTAACACCTAAGTTTGCTATGTTTCTTAAACTGAACTAATCTTTGATTAACAGTATGCTTTTCCATCTCTTCAAGAGCTTTTTATTTATCTATTTTATTAATATGAACTAATTAGCCAATCTTGAATCAATGCCTGGATAGGAGACATTGGATCAAAGGGCCTTATGTATGTTAAAAAAAAAAAAAAAAAAAGTGCTTTTTCCCCTTGGCTTTTGCTTTATATAATGAAAAAGGCTGTCACTGTAATTTTTAGAATAAGCATTGTGCTCTAAATGTGTTGCTTTAACATAAGGACATTAATGAGTATCTTATCTTTCTGTGAACTGTTGCATCATTCTATGTGTTTGAAGCATAATTAGTTGGGATAACACATCTTGACCTGTGTCTTCTACTTTACAATCAGAATCAAGTAGCAATGTTTGTGAGATAGTTTTATATGATTGGAATGAGCTTCTCTCTTCAATCTGGTTAAAGATAAGTCATTACAGCCTTTGAGACAATAGCAAACAATAGATTATCCTTCCATATTGTTGCTGGAGGCTGATGATTGTCATTCTATTTCCACAGTGGATTGTAGTAATCAGAATTTTCATTCGGGCTGAAAAAATATGACAGTACCCATGTTGTCATTGTAAAGACTATAATGAATTTTGAAGGATTTTATTATATAAATGGAATTTCAACTTTCTACTATGGAAAGAACCGTTTCAGAATAAATATTCTTAGTCAGTATTCCATAAAATTTTTCAAAGGAACTTATTTAGGTCAAAAAGGCTCCTTTCACTTGGAAACTTCACAGTGGAAACTTCAAGGCTGGACCAAGGTTGATCAGGATTCCTCCATCATATACATCATTTTAATAGAGATCTGTGACTAATGTTCCATGCTGTAGATTAACTTTTGCTAATGATAGAATGACTAATTTTTAAAAATAAACTATAATTCATTTATTTTTATATATATGTAATACATAAAAGACATGCTTGCATCCATGTACACACACAGGTATGAACATATTCTCTATTATTAAGTTCTTCAATGCGGTTCAGAATCATGATGTTTAGAACAGTTGAATTTGCTCTATTACTCTGTACCTATGGCAATCTATGAAGAATACTGTATCAAAACTATTTATGTATTAGTTAAAGACTCAGTCTGTAGTAGAAAAAGTGGCCACTTCACCACTCGGTGACAGATACATCAGTGCTACTCAAATGTAAACAGGGCAAAATAATGTCTGACCAAAAAAAAAGAAAAAGTAAATTAATTGCTGCTGAAAATTTCTACAAAATTTTGGTTCATTCATTATAAGTCTTTAGGTTTTTTATCTTTGTGCTGATCTCTCTAGCACCAGTACTAGCAGTGGCTCTGGTGTCAGTAGTGTGCTTCTGATCCTCATACAGTAGGCTGAAATTACTTGCTCATTTTGCAGAAATGTGTAAATAATAAATTGGTTTGTAGCCTTTATAATATATTTGGCTTTGAACCACTGCATGTGTTACTCTGGATTAAACGGATTTCACTTTTGAAGGGCAAATTTCTTCCGGACCTTGTTTCAAGCTCACTAATTGTTGGGTTACAGTTAGCTCCACAGGGGAGAGGAGTGGACTCACTGCCATCTCCTGCCGCACAGCTCTGAGAGATGACAGACAGGCCTTAGAAGAGGGAGCCATGGCAACAGCAAGGCTCTTTGTGTGTATGCAAATTCCTGCAACTCTTTGAAGTAGCAAAATTGTTCCTGAAGTTGTCTAGGCAGAGATGTGTGCTTATGTAGCTGAGTGCCATGAGTTATTTTCTGGCATCTGGACGTACACAGGTGACACAGGTCTTGTCTTCCCGAGACTGGAGTGCAAGGTCAAACCACCAGTGAAATCAGTATATCCTGATGTAAACAGGTGGTCTGTACCCTTTTTGCAATATTGGGGGGTGAAACAATGGTGTTGGTAGTTAATTAAAAGATAGTGAGAGCAAACTAGTCTATTTTAAGACACTCAGATTTAAACACTTAAAACCAATTAGTTTAGCTACTTTGTATGGGGTGGCTCAAATACAGTACTGTCCAAAATGGACCAATGCACCTTTCCTTTATCTGTGTTTATTCTCAGCTAATGTGAATGATGGAAGACACCATACTTCAGTTACATGACAGTCCTATAGGATTTAATTGCTTTTTTTTTTTTTAACTTAGAAATATTTATTTCTGAAATATTTCTTGTATTCATTTTACTGATTTTTACTTTGCAGAAAAGCTTATAAAATGTCTTCATGTTGTTTACATTTTCTTCTGTAGTTTCCTGATCAACACTTGTATTTTCTTCCTTAGTTTTTAGCTTGTGGCTTTTTATCTTCTTACAATAGGCTTCAAATTAAATATATTTTAATATATTTCAGAAGAACTGAAGATAGGCTGGTGCAACTACTTTCACTTAAAATATTTTGTCCAGTTTAAAAATTGTCTCTTTCTGTATATTTATGATTTGAATCAAATATATGCTAAGTGAGTAGCTACTGATCTTCATTAGTTTCAGTAATGGGAAACAATAAGAGAATCAATGGAAGCTTTATAGGTGTGCCCAGGTATAAAGAGTCTACTTCTTCTACCCTTTCTATTAAGAGTCTATATGCATTGAATGAGTAAACCATCAGATTTGTTGTAGTTTTTATTGTCTATTTAGAAAGAAAATGCCTACTTTGTGTCACTTTATGACTCAGCTCTTTAAAAACGAAGGGCCAGATTTGAATTCGAATTATATTGAATTATTGAGTTAATCCTGTAAGAGAACCCAGATCAGAATCTGGCCAATGCTCAACAGTCAATTAGTAAAAAAACAAAAAACAAAAAACCCAGTTTCTTTCACTGCATCCTGCCTTATGCTTGCAGGAACTTGGTTATACAGGCATTAGTCATTCCCCAGTATTAATTTCCTAACTAATGTCATTACAGAATTGATTTGAACTGTTCTTTCTGCCTGACAGCTTTTTGGCTGACCGTCTGAAGCATTTAAATCAAATGTAAAATTCATCCTTTGTCGCTCACTGTAAACACATTGGATATGAAATTTATAACATAGTCCTTTCTTTCCTTTAATTTGTTCTGATCACATAAAAATTAGTGAATATGTTTTTTAGGTATTTCTTATATTTAACAATTTGTTACTTAGAGTAAAATACAGTCAGTTTAAAGGACCTTAATATTGATACTCTCAGGCCATTATGTTTCAAAGCATTGCATTTTTAAGGCATTTCTTTTTAACAAGATTTGCTTTGTTTAGTATAAAGAAATAAAAGGGAAAAAAATGTGCACACTACTGCTTAAACTGTTTCATTTGAGTTCTCAGGTAGTTTGATAATTAACAATTCATCTGGAAATAAAGGGTCACATTCAATGTGTCATACCAGTTTCTTTTTGTCTCTCATCTTAACATTAGGAAAGTGGGCATATCCCTGTTAAGTTCCTTATAAGAATGGATGTTTTTAGCAGTTGTATAACAGGAAGTGATATCATTATGCGGGATGACTTAAATACTTCACTTGCTTTATCATTGTCTTTAATAGTTGGCCTGGAATGTGATGTGATGATTTCAATTTCAAGTATAAACCAGTTTCATCTGCATAGTGCAATAAACAATTTTCACTTAGGACACTGCAATAGACCCTTGTTTCCAATTTATCATAAATTTTTGAAGACGGAGTTGCACTTGGTATGGACAATGCCTACAAAGACATTAATGTTCATAAAAAATGTAATTAAGTTAAAAATAAATGTGCCAACTTACTTACCAAAAGCATTTTCTTGTGTCATAGAGCATAATTTGACTCCCTAGTCAGATTAGTTTGCTAGGGTTTAGCACATTTTCTTCTAGACTGTACTAAAACATCTTTGCCGAGAAGCTCTACTAGTGTACTTAAAATTCATTGGACATCTATGAGTAGAATTTGCCAGAGTGCGAAGCACAAATATTTTGAAAATATACCACAGACAGTGCAATTGTGTGTTTCATATGATGCGTGCTTTTTGTAACCTGCTTTTGTTTTTGGTGGCACAACCAGATGGAAAAGTAGGATATTGCAAGAACTGCTTGTAAAAGCAGTGGATAATTTGATGGGGGGGGGGGGGGGGGGGGATTTGGTGCCAAAAATTTTTTTTTCCCCACAGCCCCCCAAACAGGAACCCAACCCTTAGTAAGAACCAAGCTTCCTCATTATAAAAAAACAGAAAAGGGTAATT